>JAQFZZ010001667.1:0-10456 GCA_034696405.1 Isotoma caerulea
GAAATTCATGGGAATTGGGTTCCAAAGAATGGCATAAATTATCTTCAGAACACATATGCGCCGCCACAGGAGAAGTTAAATTTCAAGTTGTGATTTTTGACAAAATTTCTATAGTAAATTTAAATGGAATGTTTCAGTTTTAGATTTTTAAAAAATAAATTTCTATTAATTCAAAATGTTCTACGGAAATACAATCAAACGTTTTATACGTATTGCTATCGCTTTTTGGCTCTGCCCGTTTGATATGCGGTTTAGTTTGACCTAAGAAATGTCTGAAATGACTTTACAGGGTGACCCATTCGCCGCCATGCGGGTTTTATTAGGTCATCTGAATAACCTGATTTTCAGAAGGAGAGCAATAATAGGTTAGCTATCGGAAAATAATTTATAAAGTTTTTTTCACTATTATGAATGCGAAATGACGATATATGACAGGCGCATACCCAGGGGGGGCTTGGTAATATTCTTAAAATGTTATTTACCCATGTTACATTTTAGAATCTTCGGGGACGCGCCTGCTATGAAGGGGTGACCCAGTCAGTCGGGTTTCAAAAATCGTCCTATCTAGTAGAATTTTTGCATGCGAAATAGGGGAAGTAAAACCGTTTTCAATGAAAAAAATTCAAGTATTCTAAAAACTGATGTTATCGAATATCGACAAGTTTGGGTTAAAAAATGTATAGATTTTCATAAAGCACAAAACAATCTGGCTTGGGCTATTTAAAGCTTCACTGATGGTTTTTAATTTTCTACCCTATCTTTGCAAAGTTTTGGGTATACTGTTCAACTGGAATTTGGCCTCTTTCAATTTTTAACCTCCTTAAGGGGAAAAAAGGCTATTATAATTGTGCAGAGTTGTGCAAAAAGTGTCTTAGTCTAATTATTCTATGTGCACTACATGGTATTAGGTACTTGACTTTAATCGGTACTTAAATTAGCAAGCAACTTTTCCCCGAGACCATCATCCCAAAATGTAAAAAATTGGCTATGGCCTTACATAATTTAGGCCCAACTGGCACTATTATACATCAGCGTATGGTATGGAATTTAGTGAATATATCGTTTCAAAGTAGGGAAGTGATAATTTTATAAATCACGCATATAAATGGACATAAAAAGAAATGATTCAAAATAATGATTCAAATAGGCAAAGAAATTACTCGCATGAAATGTTCAGTAACATAATAATTGGAATTAAAGGAATCGAATTTAAAGTTATATGATGATTCTTAAAACCAAAAACTTATTCTGAGTCTCAAAATGATTATTCAAAAATAGTTGTTAAATTATTATTTAAAAAATATGAGTGAGGGAAGATTAGGTAATCATATAGTCAAAACAATTAATAAAAGGGAAAAAAGAGCCAATTAAACATAGATAAGTTCACAGATTGGCTGTATAGGACCACCCTCAAGGGAAAAAATTAAAACGTCAAACTTTTAACCTTATGCTAAAAATAAAGAAAAATGTTTTTTCTGATAGTGCTTTTCATCCATTTCTAATACAGGGGGTTCTATACCAGGAAATACGGTACTCCTATACTCTTAGGTGAAGCAGGATAAAGTAAATAAATTTAAAAAATTTGATGTTGCAAAGGGCGCAGACTATGCATTTAGTACCCCCTGTAAAAGTAACGCATATGGCCATAACGTTTGATTGACTGATTTTATGAGACTTTGGCAGAATTTTCGAGAATTTTAAATAAATTTAAATCCACCATCAAAAACTGTTCATTAACACGTCTGATACATCAAAAAGACACTTTTAAATTTCACTTTAATGTGTTAGATTGTTGTGTTTTCTGTAAATTAAATTTTATCTTCTAGATCTTTTTAAAATTTTGTGCTCTTTCTGAATCAGTTAATTTCTTGAAAATTTACCAACGCGTTATGTAGTTAAAGTAAAAAATGTAGCAGAAAACATAATTTTGAACCCAATAATATTATAAGCAGACATGAGAAGTTTATTGATTTTGAACTTTTTCAACTGTAATCCTACGGTTTTGAGCTTTCGTGTTTACATCTTTTATGACTAATAGAGTCAAATGGCAAAAAATATTTTTAAATATTTTATATATTTCAACGAATACGTCAATATAAATATTTACGTAAATATTTTTGATGTTTTTCATCAATAAATAAATGAATATAATAACCGTTTTTCTTAAATAATTTTCTCATGTCTGATCATAAGCTTCAATTAACCAAAGACAGTTCTCTAGCAAATTTTTTGAATCGTCGGAAACTATTGAAATATTCCTAAATCTAATTTTGATTCCATAAATTCTGTATGTAAGCGTTTTACAAGATTTTTGTTGAAAACAGTTTATTGTTTCCAAAAAATGATGAAACCTTTTGTAGGGAATGCATTGTAAAAAGTATTAAATCAGACTGTCCAAAAGTATTTTTTTTAAACTGGACCGAAAACCGTCGCATCTAACATTGTAAGGTGAAAAAAAGATTTAGAGGAAAAGCACAAACGTTATGGTTCTACCATACCTTTGTTTGTACGGTATTCTTTTTCAAAATCTTACAAAAAGTTTGTTTAGTTTTATTGCTTCCCATATGTAGTTCTAACTC
Source organism: Isotoma caerulea (assembly GCA_034696405.1). Taxonomy (NCBI): domain Eukaryota; kingdom Metazoa; phylum Arthropoda; class Collembola; order Entomobryomorpha; family Isotomidae; genus Isotoma; species Isotoma caerulea. Next base: position 2,580 of record JAQFZZ010001667.1, read on the forward strand.
AAACACCTAGGAAAATTACACCCAACCTTTTGAATAGGTTTGGTTATTGAATAAATAATTTGTACAATGGCGTTCTTATCGCGTTTTACGTTGCCAATTTTTCGGAGACGTTTTACCGTTTCAAATGTTTATAAAGTCAAATGGATATTGAAATATTTGTATTTCATTCAATTTAAAATTTTTTAGAGATTGGGACATTGATATATATATGCAAGGGAATTTTCATTACTTCAAAGGGACGGCTACAAATATGTAATTGACAATTGATAATTTTTCTGGGGGAAGGGTGATGGTTTCTGGGGGAAGGGTGATGGTTTCTGGGGGAGGAGAGTTGCCGCCTTGTATCGGCTTGTTTCATTCTTTGAAGTGCGCTTCCTTAACTTACAACCCTTTTGCTTTTTAAATTAATTTTATTATCCTTGTATTTGGTGTTTTAATCAAATTTTTATTTACAATACGATTTTGTAAAAACTTTAGTAGAAAGCATGATAATGCGTTTGATTTGCAGAAAGAAGTGAACTTTTTATGCCGAATCCAAAGAAAAAACTTGGTATTGATAAGAATATTTTATTCGCAGGGTTCATTCAGGTTTCAGAATTGAATGAGCAGAAACGGATGATTTGAAGGTAGTATTGGTGCATAATTACAAAAGTTAATTACATTTATTTTTAAGGACAGTTCATTGAAATACCGAAAGATGAGAATTGTATAAACCACATTAATCATGTTCAACTGAAATTTATTCGATTTCCTTTATCAATCTAAGTGGTTTTCTGTACTTAATTTAACTTTTATTGTGCCAACCACAAGGCAGAATTTTACTGTAGAGGTGGAGACGTAGCAAATTTTAAATTCGAACCTTTGAACTAAAAACTTGTCGTCCGCATTATTCCTTAACACATGTTTATACAGGGTTAAATAGGAGATGTATGCACCTAAGTCAATTTATCTGGAACTGTCACTCCACTTTTGATTGACATTTCCAGACTGCGCGTAAAAGTTCGCACGTGAGCGAACATGTCGCCTAGATAGTGTGCGATACGGTAAGATACTGCGCTTTGCGCCTCACCGTATCTTGACAATGCTATTACGACATCATCGTCATCGAAAAAAGGGGGGATATGGTGAAGAATAACCTTGCTAATAAGCTAAGCCCTCGTAGCGTAGTGGTTAGTGTATCTTACTAGAGACTCAACAGGTCTCGGGTTCGATACCTACCCTCGCTATTAGTAAGCTTAGCTCATTAGGTCCTACACGTTGCACTCCCGAAGTGTAGGCAGTGAGATCAATGGCGTCTCGGTGCGCATTGAAAGTGAGTAACTGCACTTTCTCTCAGTACGGCCACTCATAAAGAGCAATTCCCTTACTAGGCAAAATCCTACCAGAACTCACCGCAGACATATGGTGAGGGAGGGGGCATCACTGGTGGAAGAACAGATAGCGATCTGAACCGGCTAGATGTTAAAAGAGACTTCCTTTTTTTACTTTACTTGCGAATTTAATTCGCGAATGACCACATTTTGGCAGTTTGCCATTTCACCTCTAGAGTTCCCTTCATTTCGTCCACAAGCGCCTCGGACAATTGCCTCGTCAATTAGACAAAAAACCAACCTCAAATAAAAGCGTGTTTCACTTTACAGTAGTTAATTTGTGTACCTTTCAGATTAAATATGAAAATTATTTCCACTTTCTCGTTGTTGATCATATGGACCTTATTAAGCACAGCCTTCGTATCTTGTAGCAGTCGGAAAGAAAGAGGTGCGGGGACAGCGGGGGCGATAATTTCAGGAATTGGTGCCGCAACTAGGATTGTTGGCCTGATTAAAGATTTTATCACAACTGCCCCTTCAGAAGATGGCGGTAAAGGTCGATATATTAGATTTTATAATTTTGGAAACCTGGACGTTAAAACACCCGCGAAAATTAATGAAATCGACCGTTATTCTCGTCACTGCCCCCAAAAATGGACCAATCTCCTTTGGGCCAATCCCATTAAAACTCAAAACCCCTCTGCGAAATGGGATTTTGATGGATCACTTTTAGTCACGAATGCACGAAATACCAAAGGATATGTAGTCAAACACTGTCTGGACATCTTTGAAGACCTTTGGCTACGAAAGAAGGTGGCAAAACTGACAGAATGTACTAAGTACGAAGGACAAGGATGGTTTCTAAAAGTTCATGAACCCAACTACACAGAAATCAATGGCGTGAAACAATTCCTTTTTTCAATTCACCCTGAATCTGCTCCTGAAACTTGTTTAACTGCAAATACCGTGGTTTATTGCAATAAACATAATAACTTGCACTACACTTGGGAGAGTGGACATTGTAAAACTTTTCATCCCTTTACGACGTTTTTTCTTGAAAAGTGCACTGGATGCAATGAGCAAAGTTTTTTTGTGGATTTGGATTACTTTAGCTCAATAAGGGAATTGGCAAATTCAGTTGGTGGGTCTAATTTACTTTTAAAGCGTACAGGAAAACGATGTCAAAACAACCAATACTACTTTCCATACGCAAACTTTCCACATTATCACCACAGCTTGGGAGGAGAAGAAAAAAGTGACATCAATATCCAAACCCTTGACGCCGCCGTCACTTCGTTGGGATATCCTTGTGCTACCCCTTGTGAAAATAAAGGATATTCTTATCACTGGTGCTATCATTACGATGGTTGGGACTATTGTTCTAGACGTCAATTAAATGGGGAGAAAATACAACTTTCTACTTATGGCAACATTTGCTCAACTACTTGCGACAATCATGATTCCCGTTACTACACTGTTTGTGGAAATGCAAAAACAGGAAAATGGGAGAAATGTGGTAACTGGATTAATGATGACAGAAGCAAAGCCCTTGGAGATATTCCAGTGTATATGACAAGACATGATAATATTTGTCAAGGCAACGAGTGCAAATTGTATAAAAACTACTATGGCTGTTATGACTTATTTTTGAGGGATTTGAAATATTGCTCCCCGATTTTTGACGTAAATGGGGCACAGCACTACGATATATACGGGAAAAAATGTGATTCAAAATGCCACAAACATTCTGATGGGAGAGCTTTTTGTTACCAAGGAAGTAGTTGGGAGTACTGCGGTCCTCAGGATGTAAAAAGAAACTGTCCGTTCTGAAATTGTTTTAACCAAGCCCCCTACAATTCTCAAAATGCACTTGTGTACCGAAAATACATAAATAATCCACAATAAATTCCCAAAGAATGCCAAAAAATCAACACCAGTTTCCAGTACACAAAAAAGGGCGTTAGATTATTAATTTTCGCATCATTAAATTATAGCAACCATGTAGCAATGATCGTGGCCGTCTCTCAAAACGGGTCTGATATCTATTTTAATAAAATGCATATGTCTGTGTGTCACGTCTAAACTCAATTTTTTGCCAATTTTGAACCTTCATAACTTCCTAAATACGTTGCCTAGGCAACTAACATAAATTTTAAAATGTAAATGTTATGGGTGATACCCTCCACCCAACCTGCTCGCATCGTTTCATCAGCAATGTAAGAAATAGGGTGCTCTAGCGTGCATCTTTTATTTACGTTAAAATTGCAGGTATTAACTTTGCGGCACTTCCAAATTGAAATGAGATCTCCAACTAATGCCCCTCTGGAAGTAATTTAAATAAATAAGTTTTTTACATATTTAAACTCTTTCATGGTTTTTATGAATGATTCTAAATCAGAATATTAAGAAATAACACGAAATTACTAGGCCAACTGAATATTATCACAAGTTTTTGAAATCAAAACTAGTTAAATGCATACTTAACAATTATATTGCGAAGTTTACCGGAAAGAATCATCGCATAGTAATCCCCAGACAAGTCCATATATACTTCCTTTAGAAGCTTCATCTAAATGCATTGAAAGCTGCATACGGTAGATCTTGCATTCGTTATCATGAAAAGTGGTGATTATGGAATTCATATTTTCGTTGATTATAGTTGTAACATGATCCAAATGAGCCCCAAACTGTGTAGTAGATAATACACCAGTGTCCAAATATTTTGAAATTGAAGATTGGTTTCCTAATTTCATTTCATTCATTATGTTGGAGGTGGAGTTAATTTTTGGATGCAACTCATGTGAAATATTAGTTGAAAAGATAACGCCCGTGCTGGAAACTGCGATTTTAACTCCACAAATCTCAGTCAATCCCCAGTCGATAAATGTTGTCAATATTTCTCTGTTGTGTTATAATTTTGCCTGTTTTCAAGCAAGGGGTTGGTTTTCCACTCTACGAGTTTTAAGATATTTTTTCCACATAATTAATCCTTTGACTGATTTGCAGTGAAGATTATGAACTGTGCAAGGGTTTATAGTAGCAGCTAAAATTGGTTCAACTATTTCATTAATTGTTAGTAAAATTGTTTTAAATGTTTCTAAATTGCTCAATATGTTGAAAGTTTCAAAATTTGAAATTTGTAAAAAGTATTAGTTTTATCTGACAATAATTGTTTGGATTTTTAATTGTAGGATTTCTGGTTTTATAATATGAGATGAAAGTAACGTATTTAAAATTCATGTGTACATTTGTATACTTGAGAGTCGTTAAGAACTGCAAGTGACACCTAAATTATCACGATCATATTAGTTTAATTAATCATTAATGGCAGTAATTGGTTCCAATTGTAATTAGGAAGAATATTATTACTTCTAAAGCGTATTAGAATTTGGCTGCGGTGAGGCGAGAAGCGCTAAATAACCCTTAACTCTAGGGCCGTCAGGCCCTTGTTTCCTTCTTTTGATGGCGCACTTTAACGCGCTACACTCACCTAGGATCCTTTTCCCTGGGGGATGTTTTATTTCATTCCTTTGAGTTCAATTAATTAAAGTTAATAATTTGGATTTTAAACAATAGCAAAAACGTTTTAATTGTATCTGATTTGATGACTTTCAAACCCTAGAATATTTTAAAACGATATTTCAAGAACCTATATGTACCAAATTTAAAATTTTACTGTTTAATTCGTTTTGTGACCTTAAAAGTCATCGTAAGACCATATATTTCTTACCCCATTTTGTTCTACTTCTCAAGTCCTATTCAAATATGTAAAACTTGAAATTTGACATTTTTCGACCTTTGATCTTATTTTTGATCTTTCTAAATATGTCCGACCAAAATATAAAAATAGCTCCAAGGGTTGGGGCTGTAGGTCGTTTAGAAAATGTTAGACCCCGACTGAATGCATACCTAGGTTTACATTTTCCGTGGTTACCAACCCTTATTAAGCTTTTTATTACCTCACCTAGGAAAAAAGAAAGGAGTGATCGAGATTGTTTTTTTTTCTCTATTGAACGGAGTGACAGGTGATCGGTTTCTCATTCAATGAAGAGAGTCAAAAGAACGGTCAGAGCCTGACTTTTTTCAACTTTTAAATTTTGAGTTTTCAGCATTTGGTGACATAATAATACTGTTGTGATTTTCTACATTTTGTGTGATTTAACATTAGTTTTTTAACTGCTACTTTAAAAGAAAGGACCGCGCAGAACGTTGTAGATAAGTTCTGTGTTCTTTTAAAAGAACGGGAAAGATAGGGAGCGGAATTTTTTTCTGTACGTAGTGAACGATTGGTGATTGGAAAAATGTTGGAGATGAGTGATAGATTGGTCGATATAATTGAGAATTAAGGTGAGTGATCGCATCGGAGTGATTGGTCTAAATTTTTATAGAGAAAGGGAGTGATTGGTCACTACGTTTGCCCAACTCTGTCGGATGGTGGACTTTCAGGAATATTTTTATACAAGTTGGGATCAATTGTGGAGACACGAGTAGAACAATTCTCAATCTCCTCCCACTGTTACTTGTGGGTTTATCATCTTCGGGATTGTTGGAGAGAAACTTTTCCAACTGACTTCCTTTACGACTGGTTGGTAGATTTCCGTTTCCGTAGGACTTTCATCAAATATTCACTTTGCCAACGAATGAAACTAGTTATTATCATTCATCTAGTGCACAAAGGCTGATTAAAATGCTATGAGAAAAATATAAATTGTAATTACTCTTTCAACTGATTATAGAAAACTTTTTTGCTTTTAAAAACTAGAGTTTTCTTATTTTTTCGATTTTAGAATACTAAAAACGATAAGCTTGTTTGCAATGAATTTTTTGTAGTGATGCCTGGTTATTCGAAAATCGATGTAACTGTTAATTTTTTTTAATTTGGCTAAATGCCAAGAACAAATTTGGAACCATATAATAACAAAATGCAAATGTGAAATGATAACATGAAACTTTAAGAATTAAATGTATTTATATCTATAAAGACAATGCTTGTTTATTTATGTCTGTCTGTAACAGTTTCATTACCGAATTACATTTTTGAAGTGATACAAAATTCTTAAAGTTAAGCTTAGATTCTACAGTATGCATAAACCAGAAACACCGACATAATCTTTATTTCAAAAAGAAGCGACAAAGTGGACCGAGTTTACTTGGTTGTATTCGGACCAGTGAAAACCCCCATGAAAAAATACTTGCAGTACGGTCATACGATAAATATGTCGATTATAAGGGGAAACATCAATCGTACTATTGATATTATCCCCGTTTTGAATTTCAATAGTTAATTTAATTTTGGTTGGAGCTCGATTATTATATCTTTCTTCAAACAAAAACTTTTCGACTAGCTCATTCCACAGGTGGTTCAATATCGTTCCGATGTCACAATAGATGTACTGCTTTCCTGTATATGGAAAGTATAAAAAACAATTAAAAAATTGTGTTCACTGAATGCAAAAACGTTAAATTAAAATAAAGTATACCTTTTAGAAGCCAATTTACACTGGCCGTCTTCGGGCACTCAATAGGCAGAACAGGTGCGGTGCAAACGCCATGTGCAGAATTCAAAAACTGTCTTGCCTTTTGCGGTCCAATTAGTTGGTAGCTGTTTCCTTGGTACAAGCGAAATCCAGCCAGTATTGACTCATTTACGTGCTGAAGCTCCTGCATTGTTGCAATTTGGAAATGATTTTGAATTGCTTGCCCTGTTTTCCCACCTAACCCAGGAATATCGTCGATATTCACAATGCTTGAGAACTTTCCGAACCCTGAAGGCGCCACGATTGTAATCGACCCCGGTTTATTTATCCCGCTTGCAATTTTTGCCATGAGCTTGTTAGCACCGATTCCAACAGATGATTGGTAACCAGTAGAATCCAATATTTCTTTAATGATTTGGTTGGCAATGGTTGAGCCAAATATGAGCCGAGCCTCGATGCACTCAAAGTCGCTGAAATTCCGCTTCGTGTGTAGCCTTTGCAGTCTGCGAGGTAGGTACACAGGAGTTGGATTGCTGACAACGACGTTGTTGTACAAGAACGTATTATGCCAAAGATCATTTACATCCATTGACTGAACTAATCCTTGAATGTAATTGTGACTGTTGTTTACGACGTCGGTTATGTCCACAAAAAACTCATCACCTGATGAGTATTCGAAAATTGCTTGTGAATGTAGGGAAGATAACACGCTTTTGATGGCTGATTTTATCCGCTGTGTTGCTTCACTTGCTATACGGGTGTCCGGTCGTGGATTTTCATCTATAAACGAAAAATCAAGATTTCAATTACTTTCAAAAATACTTATACACTAAAATAATATAAAATTGTAGATTTATAATACTGGTCAGTTTGCAAAGATCAGTTCAGTATTGGCCGGATCACAATTCAATCGGGTTCAAAATTTCAAGAAAACACATTTTTTGGCGTTTAAAAAAATTTTTTTAACGCTTACTGAAACCTAGAACCCGATTTGTGTGTGATTGGACCAATATTCTTGTCCAGTATAAAAGGCTAGTTATTCATTCAGATATAAAATGTTCAAAGTTTTAACTCACTGAGAACCGAAGGT
>JAQFZZ010001668.1:0-10456 GCA_034696405.1 Isotoma caerulea
CCTCACAGCCAGTATAACAATAAAGCTTTTGAAAAGAATGTCTTTAGAATTCATGAAATGCCCTGGTGTTTCCCAGTGAGAAATCTTCAAACAACAACAAGATCGAGTTAAGGTTTTAAAGTGGGATTATGTGTACAATATTTTCCAACCTGACACTGCCAGATGCACCGTTGAACACAGGACTAATTCGACCTTATAAAAAATGCCAAAAGCCATTGCATGCCTAGGGTGGTATTTGGTGCTATTATATTATGCATGCATAGATCATCATCAACATCATCATAAAATTGCATGGGAATCCTTTCAAACTTTTAATCATGGTCATTATTAAATCATCATGGGCTCCAGCCCATCAGAATGATGTGCAGTGTTGAGTGTGGAACTGCAACATTTTATACACGTATGATGATGATATTAAGGGTAGTTTGGTGCCTTGCATTTAAATTGTCTATCTCGATCCACTTCACCATCATTAGGATTACTACTATTGTGATTATCATATAACATTGAACATCTCATGTAATATAATAATGATGACGATGAATGAATGCAAAGGCTTCATTATGTTCAAACTCTCTTCTCAGTCAGATCATCGTAATGAGATCAGTAAAGGGAAGCCAAGAGCTGGAGAAAATGACTTTCACCTTTCATTTAAATCCTTTTATGTTCTTTTGCCCATCTGTGTACCTCATATGTCGCTTTTTATAATATCTCTTATATAAAACATCCTCAAACTACACTGGTACGGTATATTGTCTTTGACTACTACTCCAGACTCATATTTCTCTTAACTACTATACACAGTCAAAGAAAATTACGAGTCTTATATTTTCAAACAATTTTAGGGAATTGTGTATAAATCATGGAATTCGTTGTTAATTTTTGCACAGATCAAAAGAAGCAAACTTTTTTCTTTTATTCAATGTTTTATAATGAACTTTTCATGATCAATTATTCCGGCCTGCCCGCCTGGAAATTCACGTTCATCCATTTCTACCAAAGCGCTGTAGGAATAAGTACAGTGGTTGGTGCATTAATGATAAAAAAAGTCTAGTCTACATTTTATGAATAGTATTTAGCCTGATAATGATTTGAGTACCTAAAATTAATGGATCATTATCTCAACTAGAAAGAAGTACTGTAGATGAAATTTGAGTATCCCGTAATATGAAAAACGTCCACGTTAAAAAGTCAAATTGGATTCATTTACTTAATGAGTTAAGATAGATCAAAAGGGAAATGCTGATGGCTTACCTGTTTGTTACCTACACGGCTGTGAAAATCGTCGTCAACTTGAAGATTAGGTGGACGGCTTCCCTTTCGATTTCTTGATGCAATAGCAGATTCATGTGGTAGCTGACGAATTGGCTGGGATTGGGCGAATGGATGATTGGAATGTGAAACTGGATGATGTGATGAGGAATGACCTCCGAAGAAATGTGACCCAGTCTGTACACCACCTGTATGACCTCCAGAAATCTCAGGGTCACGTTTCCCCGCAAATATCAAATGAGTCCTGTATCCCCGGTGGTCACCGTCACTGTCCTTTTCTGTAACACCACCACCCGTATTATTCTCCCCCTTATTTTTCCATTTATTGAACATCATACTCATCTTGGTAGCTTTTTTTTACTTTACTTTACTTTCCACAGAAATTATACTTTGCAAGCAACGCTAACGCGCTACAAAGTAATAAAACACTTATTAGCTAAAGCGCAACTCTAGCTTTGGTTGACGATTGCAAGTTTTGCAACTTATCGTTGATAGGCTTCAAGGTGAGAGATTCGCGTTTACAAAATAAAGAATTATCCTTCTTCGGTAGATTTAATTTCATGACTATTTTCAAAATAAATTCGCAAGGCTTGAAATCGGAAGAATCACGCTATCATCATAGTAATAGACTTTGTAGACAGATTGTATCAAGAAGAAAAGAGTTGAGCAAAATTGTAAACTGCTACTTTGTGACGGTTGGTTTCATTCAATCCATACGGTATTTTATTCCCCCTGAATAAAGACTAACTGAAGGCACTGATTTCACAGATAAAAAAATATGTATATATAAGCACTAATAGGCCCTAGTATGAGTATACCAGGCTTTTGAAAATTTCATGGTAAATCGATTTTTTATTATTATATCTTTATCACGAGCAATTTTTTGATTTCTCCATTTATTACAACAGCCTGAGCATTAATTGAGCAGTAGTATACAAAAGTTGAGTCAGCAGTAAGCGAGTGAAAGGCTTATTTTGTACACAAAAGTAATGTATAATCGTATTATATCAGCTTCACGAAGAAATTACCTACTACTGTACTTTATTAAGTAGGTAATAGAAATTTTACAATTACTATTTTCAAATATCCAGTGAGTTAAAAACTAGAATAATAAGGCTTCGATTGAGCTAGATCTTTTATATAATTGTTGTGTCTGAAACTACTGAGACTGAGATGAGATGAGTTCTAAAAAGAAATATAGACCACGCCAAACAGAGACAGATCGTACGTACGTTTAAATGACACAAAGGATCTGAACATACTAACTAACTGCTGAATGAAACCTAACGCTAAGACGACCAAGACGCTAAGTTCGGTAAAAAAGAAATGTCCCATATAGAAAGTAGCAAGAGTCTAGGACTGAGTAAGTACTAAAAGCGAATCTAATATCTGCATCATCGCATCGTGCTATCAGTCGTTTTTTTCATATTATATTATTATACCGTCTTCGTACACAGTACACACACAAGTTAGAAACATTGGCCAACAAGAAATGAAATGAAAGAGGAAAAAAGAAGGAACTGTTCCAAGATTTCTCTTCGGTTTTGAGAACAGAAATAGCCTGGGACATTCACAACTATATTGTAGTAGTAAAGTAATAATAGAGTTGATAAGTATACCGAGTAGGGTATAAAGACGTGAAATAAAAAAGGATTACGTTGATATGATGTGTATTTTAGATTTTTAGAGTACTTGCTCCATGGGTAGAAGAAACTCCCTCAAGAACTTACTACATGGATACAACGTGAAATAAAACCATTTATTTATCTAATATATTAAGACGAGAATATTATTGTCAAGGATTAAGAAAAACGTTAAATCATTTTTCTAATCCAATCCACCCTTTCCAATTATTCACTATTGCGGCGGCGGAAATGTATTCTCACTCCTTACAATGAAAAATGAAAGAGGAGGATCGTTTGAACGCTTTGTTTTTCATCTTTAGACCCAATGACCTACTTATGTCAAAATTGTGAAGAATTGCATTTATTCTTTTTTCAATTTTTATTTAATATTCAGACCAAGAGAGCTACTAGGTAGTACTACTACTACTGTACTAATTATATGGGTGTGGATGAGATAAAAAAGTTTTCTTCAATAATTTCGTTGAACTCACCACACACGTACAAAATTACGGCTGACTGTGCTTGAGACGTTGGTTCGTGTGAAGTTAGTAGTTGCATTTTGAACCACGAGTATAAAGGGACTATTCAAAGATTTAAGGACACATAAGATGAACATTGTGTATATTGACAATTTGAAATATTACATCCTTGGTGGCGGTGAGTTGGCCACAAATATTACAATGACAAACCTTGTGTGATTGTGGCCAACTACTGACTGACTGCCAATTGGATTTTCAAACTTTCTTCAAGATAAATGTCTCCTGCTGGGCACACTACTCAAACACTGAGCATTTTTTACACTGTACAGACAGCAACCCAGTAAGTACCTGTTAGTACAATTTGCTTATGCATGAGTTTATCCCTTTAGGACAGTCAATTGTATTATACTAAAACAAATCAATAATATGTTAGGTAAACTTTCTCTGTACCTAATACTGTGCAAAGGAAAGTGTGTATTATATTCCTTCCTTTAGTAGATTATTCTTGTCAACATTTGTCCATCAAAGTTGCAAAACTACTAAGAAAGAAACCTAATAAGGTATTTAGATAATAAATGCTTGATATATGAGGCAGTGGTAGTATTTCAAATGCTGAGTGTGTATGTATGTGTATGTGTGTACAGTCGGGAAAAGTATGGGACATTATGCTCTAGTGAAAATAGCACATTGATATCATTACCTGGGAAATAAGGTAAGGGACACACAATATGAATGAAATTCCATACATCATAATTCCATAATTCCAACCATGGCTTAGTTTACTTATTGACTGTAATTGAGTCTCGATGACTTCATTAAAAATGTACCACATCCTTTCCACCCAATTTTTATTTTATAAGGGGATAAAGGTAAGGTGCTGATACTAAGTGATAGCGTTTGTTATGTTATGGCACTATTTTTATACTTTTGTTTTCCATAAGAGTTAAAATTTAGCTTTTTTTGTTTCGTTTATTGCATCGTAATGGGAATGTGCCAACTTTTGCGTAAAGAAAGTGCGTACCAGTGTGAATCTTTGAAGGACGTTGTGGGTTTTCCATAATGCAAAAAAGTTAGCAAACTTTTCCTTTTATTTAATAATTATTCCATTGAAAAAGACCCAAATCTCATTCCTCTCAGTTCTTTTGGCATCTCACCATCATGGCTGATTGGAGCTTACAAATAAGAAATGAAGTTCAAAGCAAAAAGTTTCCCTTGCAAACGGAAGTTCTTTCTCTCATCACTCTTTCTGGTAAATGGTAATTCCAGGGATATAGACTTATCTTCTATTCATTGAAGATCCTGCTGCTGCTGAGCTGTAACGTGGAGCATTAATACTGTACAAACTGTACAGCTTGGATAAGAATAGGAATTAAAGCCCGCAAGAGAAAGAAAGGAGCTTTCTAATTCACAAGAGGACTGAAATTTTAATATTTGATCTGTGACTTGAATTTCTTTCTTATGAATATTCATATATCCTTAAATTCCTTATAATGTTTGTTTAATAAAGAACTAAAGGCAGGGAGTAAAGTAGGGAAACGTCTTTACGTGATCATCATCATTTGATAAAGTTTTGTGTCACAGTGCCCCCGTCCTCCCTAATGGGATTTGTACCACACTGAACTACCTAGTCGGAAGTTGGGTAAAAAATTTCCCTTACTTTTATATGTGATTTCCATTTGTCCTTCTGTTTTAGCCTAGTGAACCAACAACAGGATTGTCGTCAGCAGAAGCAAAAAGGAAATCCGTTACCCGTATCAAAAAAGTTTGTCTAATTTGAGAGATCAGTAAAGAAGGAAGCCGCGACAAAGTGGAAAATGAGGTTAACCCAAAGAGTTCTGTCTGCTTCAAATACATTCTTTCTTCCGTTTTTTCATTACTAAGCGTCCATAAATCATATGCTGGAACTCGATCATCCATATCGATTGGTTTCCTTCGAACAGATTTACCTTACTCAGCTATGAGTGAAAGTATTGAAAATTAGGTATATCTTTTCTGCAGGTACAACAACCGTACAACCAATGCAGTCTAAAAGTACCCCCACAAATCCTGGTTGGTATACCTATAGTCTATGAAAAACATTTCACATTTCTCAGGAGTCAGCAAATTTATTTCTACAATTCTCTTCTCTAACTAATTAGCTTGCTTTAAATCTTGTAAATCTCATATAAATGAAGATTGAAAGAAATGAACCAGCATCCAATTTCTTTACGAGAGATTTATAAACCTCACCAATCGTCTACAAACAACCGAATGTTTTACTACTTCTGTTACTTATTTTGAAAACCTGCATCCATCTTAATTTGTTTGCTTCATACCATATTATATCGCTTTAAACTTGAAGCTTTCTGTTGGGATGAGAAAATACTATTTCGCAGCCTTGAGGCTGCGACGGGTAGTGCATTTGCCTTTAGCAGAAAAAGGAGAAAAATCTTTCTGGCTGAAGAGATGAGAAAATGAAGTGCCTAGTACTTAATAATAAGTAAAGTAGTTACCAATGTAGGCGTCTACCAAATCAAGTGTCGTTAAGATGATGGTATTATTGACAAAAGTAAAATTACAAATCTCTCAACGTATGTATATATTCAGCTACTTGACAGTTATACTAACACAGTTAAAGTGGCAGAAGAGATCATAAAAGTTGAGCACTTGCCCCGTCAGCAATGAAGTGAGATTACCTATGTGGGTGGCAGTCAGTGATACTTTCCCATCATCGACATGTGACCTTCAAAAATGGTAAAAAATCTGTAGATTTTTACGATGACGAGACAAGATGGAGTGTGAAATGAGAAATACCATCCAATTCCATCAGAATCTAAAATGCCTGGTTGATTTTATGCTGTCATGAAACTGAAACACGTCAGCTCATCATATAAAGTCCGATCTTTTACAGTTTGATTCAGTACTTTGGATCAGTTTGAAATGAGCCTCAAAAATAAAACGTTGAAAAACTGCCTTTTGAATTGTCTCGTGTGAGATTTTTTTTACTTTTTTACTGACTTCTGTGGCAATAAAAACGCCACCGTATGGACGTACGTAAATAGATTTCTTCGCTTTATCAGTTCAAGTAGCTGTCTAGGTAGACATTGAATATTTGAAAACTAAATGCACAGACATCTACTTTTAATGGAACATTTCTTAGACGCAGAAATAGGAAAGCTTTACATTACGGTTTACTTATTGTGACACCACATAGCATTGCTAAAGTAAAGGTAAACAGATATCTGTGTATAAGAAGCGAAAGTGAAAAGTCTGAAGATGATATTAATTATTGTGATTGAGATACACTCTTGTATCATTCCATCACTCGTGCCGTTTCCAATCATCCTCACCTAATAGATACTCAATCAGTCTTCAGACATATGATTATTCTTAGAAAATGTGTTGCATTGCAATTGCAGCACTACCTGACCGATCACCTCTGCCCCATGCATATATAAACTTCTTGTAAAGTTAGTGTCTTCCTGTCTGTCTACCAAGGCACACAAACAAACGTCCATAAATGACATACCTTTCAAAGTTCAAATGTGAATTTAAAAATGGAAGCATACAATGATATCAGTTGAGGAAGATTCTAAGGTCATAGAAGATGCATAATTACGAATGATAGTAAGTTGCCATTTTTACATACAAATACATAATACATTTTTGTAATATGTTCGTAGAAATGTACATTATAGTATTCTTTACTGCCGAAAATGTTCAGATATTTCAAGTCATTAAAAAAATTATGCAAATGAGAACTGAAAACTCACGCGTTCTGCAATAAATGCTTGTTAGTAGAATTGACCACCAGCAACAAAAGTTAAGACTTCAAGAGTCATAGGGTATGATAGCTCAAATTTCTAATATTATCTTGGAGAATTTTTCAATGCTTTTTCAAACCTTACAATAAAGATTCTAGTGTTTTATTTCTGTCGTAAAGTACCTACATTTTTATACATTGTGGTGCTTCCATTATTCGTGTGTTCATTTAATAGGTCTTGCTCGTGTAATAATATTTCATAATTTTAGAAATAAGACGTAGGATAGAAAATAGCCATTGTCTGTCGACTCTGACCGTGGTAAATTTCTAAACGTGCCCGAAATAGCTCCTAGAATAATACATTCCTTATTTAAGCTTAATGGGAGGGAGTTAGCAGAGGTATACGCGTTGCATTACAGCTTCTTCCTTGGTCTTCTTTACAATTCATTCCGTTATTTTTTCCAGAGACTTGTGAAGGCTAGCACTGTAGCTTCTGTCTAGAATCTAGAAGGTATCTTTCAAATTGCTCCAAGAGTTTTGTTTCAGGAAAGAAATTCCAGAAGATTAAAAAAACGTTGAAACAAAGA
Organism: Isotoma caerulea; assembly: GCA_034696405.1. NCBI lineage: Eukaryota > Metazoa > Arthropoda > Collembola > Entomobryomorpha > Isotomidae > Isotoma > Isotoma caerulea. The sequence goes on from JAQFZZ010001668.1 coordinate 7,706, forward strand.
GTGACGCTGATAGCAAAAGCGTGTCCTCCTGTCACATCTCATCTGTAACTTTTTAGAACTCTCCGTAGCATTCCACATTCTTTTCATATATTAGAACAGTAGTTATACACCTTTTTACTACTTCTATGGGAAATGCGTCTCATTAACTTACAGTCTGTCTGTCGGCATGCCATTACTACATAGCTACCACTATTATCACGATTGAAAAAAATAATGCACACATACAATATGTCTTAAGGTAAAGGTAAGTATAAGGTATATGATACAATATAAAGTAAAAATAAATATCTGTAGAAAGGGGAAGCTTATAAGAAAAAAATAATATTCTTCCTTCTTGACTCTCCATGTAAGATAATACATTAGGGATTTCATTTACTACGTTAAACTTACAAGGCAAGAAGTACCTCTCGTAAAATAAAAAAATCTACAGACTTTCCCCTCAATTTTACTCTTTTCATTCTGCCTCTCGCAATCTTATTTCTTTTGTACGGAGTAATTTTTGTAATTTTAGAAGAGGAGAAAGAATACAGATGCAAAGAGGAAACTACAGTATGGAGAAAGTAGTTAGAATTTGGTTGACTGCTTGGGCCAAGGTGGTAATGATAAGTTTAGAATTAACGAAGGGAAATGAATGAAGTTGAAGTTAACGAGATTTGTTCGTACATTTGTTAACACACGCACTGACATTATGTATATATTATTATATTGCGTTCTTGGTTTCATACTAGTAACTCGCTTAAATGTAAAACGCACTGCTGTATACATTCATTAAATACTTTTTAGATTTGTAAAAACTAACCATCTTTGAATTCCCTTTACAGTGCAAGAGGAACAGAAAAGTTTATTATTTTGGTAAATAGGAAAGAGATATATTGTTATGATTATATCTTTTTACTTGAATTTGTAACTTTGCACTTGAAAGCTCTTTGAGTGTTCGTAACTTGATAGATTAAAGCAAGAAGGAATATCTCCATCCCCGCATACATTACTTAAAACTAGAAGTGTGGACTCCAATGACAAGTTTTCTTTTCGGAAGCTTCAAGGCTGTGAATCTTATTCCTGTACTATTTTGTAAGTTTGTTATTGAAATAGACTAACAAGGGGTGGTACGGTAACCTTACAAAAATTTTGAGTCGATATTAATTTTTATGGTTAGAAAAACTAATTTAGACTCTATTAGAAAAATAGTTTTGGCTAAACTTCATTTCGCCATTGTATAGCAATTTTTTATAAAAGCTATATAGTTTGGCTGGAATGGGATAGGGCTTCGTACCTTGGGAAGAGACAGGAAATTGTCGCTACTCTATATACTACGTACTTTCGTTTGCTATGAATGCTTTTCTCCACAGGATTTTCTCACCTTCAAAATTTCATGTTTACTGGCATTAAATAGTTTTATCTAGAAAATTCGTCTATTCTTTATTTGTAATTTTATCCCCCTTCTTCCCTCCCCCTTCGGTCAAAAATATTTATTTCTAGTCCCATGCCAAAAGCAGCCTAATCAAATAATTTTGGGAAAAATATATATTAACACTTAAGTAACTCCCATACCAAAATTACCAAGTCAGCATCGTAACTTTCGCTCAACTACCGTGGAACATTAGAAATGCAGATGAATAACGTTTATTAGCAAATTCATATATTTAAGTAAAACAGTTAACTAGCCACATACTAAAAACCTCCAGTGCAGTTTTGCATAGCCCGAGCCAGAGATTACTCTGTGTCACTGCGTATCTTTGTCAATCTTTCAACCTCAACCTTTCTATAGTATTTGTTTTTAGAATACAAATATTTTCCCCCATTAAAAACTACATCTGATGCCCTGGGCAAAAAATCACTCGGGTGATTTCCGTAAAACCCGCATGGGTCACTCTTTAGAGTCTTTCGATTTGAATAAATTTAAAAAAGGCATTGTATTTATTCATATTTAATTACGCTATAATTGCCCCCATACCAAAAATCAGCCAATTTGGGTGATAATAGTAAATGTCCCTAGAAACCATGGGGGTCACTCCCACCGGTCCCCTGATAGTCCGATGAAACCCATCTTCGAACTCGGTCGTCACATTGGCCTAACTACTGTGTACAAAATTTCAAGTCGATTGGTTAGGGTCTACTTGAGTTATCGTAACACAGACACACGGACATGATGATAGCAAATGATAGCACGAGCAAAAAAATAGCAATTTCTGATAACTGATAAGAAATTATGATTTTACAGCTACTGATTGAGGAAAATAAATTACAAATAAAATAGACGAATTTTCCAGATAAAACTATTTAATGCCAATAAAAATGAAAGAGGAAAGTGAGAAAATCCTGTGGAGAAAAGCATTCATAGCAAGTGAAAATATGTAGTAGAGTAGCGACAATTTTCTCTGTCCATTCCCAAGGTACGAAGCCCTTGGGAACATTTCAGCCAAACTAGATTTTTTAAAAAATTACTGCACAGTGGCGAAATGAAGTTTAGCCAAAACTATTTTTCCTAATAGAGTCTAAATTAGTTTTTATAACCATAAAAATTAATATCGACTCAAAATTTTTGTAAGGTTACCGAATCACCCCTTGTAAGTAGTAAATACTTTCATTCTCGTATCGTAGTTCACTCCAAGAAAAGAAAAATAAGGTAAATTTCTCTTTTAAAACTTTTAGAGCATTCAAACTTTTTGAACAGGAATAGTTAAAAGCATCACAAATGCCTTATTTTATTATTCGAAACGAGTAAATAGTTAAAAACGAGTTTATATGTAT
>JAQFZZ010001669.1:0-10455 GCA_034696405.1 Isotoma caerulea
GTAATATATATTATTATATATAAGTCGCTGTGATGACATGAAAATAGCATGGAGATAATTCCGTGGATAACAGCGCTCTGTATGTGTTCTGTATTCTGTATTCTGTATTCTGTGATAACAAATGTTTGCTCTTATGTAAACCCCAACCAAATTTATCAGTTTTGCATATGAATCAAAAATATTTATACATAATTTTATGCTAAACAAAACTCCAGTCTAAGTCTAGTCTACCTGTGTTACTTTATTAAGCAGCATAAAGGATATATGCGTTAAGAAAAATGTGTTTCAAAATGTATTTTTACTACCTTGTTAGCTAGACTTGAGATAAACACGAAACAGAAACGGAAGTAATCGAAAATTGTGAGAGTGAGACCACGTTTGAGTTTCAGCTTTTTTAAGCTTTTATACAAAAGAAGTAACATATGCTAGTGCATGTTAATCTTAAAAAGGAACTCAACTTGGTCGGAAAAAGGTTAAATGTAATTTCATCGAAATAATAATTTTTCATCCTGTTTCTCTTCTGCTGCTCCTAATGATTGTGTTGCTCGTTGCTCTTGCTGATCTGATGATGGTTACGTTGTGAAAACTCGTAATTCTTGAATGCAGTCAGTATGCGTGTACAGAAATAAAGGTATTAACGCAGAGCCAAATGTTTAAGCATTGGCTTTTGAGAAAAGTAGGACATTATACTTATACACATGGACTACACATGGGGTCGGGTTGTTTGATTGAAGATTGTATCTTTGTATCATCAGTATCATGTATAGTTATTCTGCTAAGTATTCATAGGAACTTTAGCATTTTATTTTGCAAAAGCTGCAGTTAACGTTAAAAGTATTTCATTTGATCAAGGATATATTTTGCCTGTCTTGCTTTGCGTGAATTGCGTGCTTATCTTTACTTACGCACACTTACATCGACATAAATGACCCAACTTTCCTTGTATAACAATATCTCCTACTTTTACTATAGTCTAATTTTTTATATATGGCTGTACATGACCGAAAAAAGTTAAGCTGGATCGGCTGGATGAAGACGAAGACCTTGTAGTCCATTCTTTAAATGATGTTATTTATTATCATCCTGGAAAAACAAACCACTTTGTGACCATATAAAAATGAAGGACAGGACAAAACTCAGACTTGATAATACAGTTAGTTTTCAAGAGCTTGCTTCATGATAACTAAAAACTTATTCAATTTCCACCATCCTTGACCGTTGTTTTGTAATAATGATGTTAGTTTCCTTTTCTTCGGTTTCTCTTAACATTTAGCTTCAGAGATGTTTAGAAACGTGTTTTTAGAATATTTATCAGACTTTATGCACAATGTAAAAGAACTTCAAAATAGAATAGGGTCATCATAACTAACTAATGAGTTTATGGTAGGCCAGGTAGGCCCTTTTAAGTTAATAATAATTTGTGTTGCACTAATGCAATTACCTTTCAAACGTTATTTATATATATATATATATATTTTAAAGTCATTTGAGAGTCTGTATCATTTCATTTAGTCTCAGGTTTTATTTATTTGTTTTAATCAAATTCATTTCTTAAAAGCATTTTTGTCCATTTTCTTTCATAAATCGATAAAAAATAATTAAACCGATAAAAACAAGCTGCTAACTTTGCTGTACAGTACATCATTACAGCACAAACTGTATCATAATTTTTCTGATTCTAATCTTAACCTTCCAAGCAAAACTTTATTTATACTATAGACAGTATAGTATTAATATTAATTAATACCATGCACGAGATATTTGCGGAAGTCTCGATAATTTTAGACACCAAGGTCGTTTTGTCATTACAGGAGATGAGAATGTGTGGTATTATAATATAAAGATAATAACGAAAGTGAGTCTGTGACCTTTACGCAGATGAATCATTATGTATAAGCAGTTGCAAAATTGCATAATATAAAAGCACGCACACATTACAACTTTTTCGAGTAGTGGTGGTGGTGGTAGGCTTACAAGCATATTTATTTATACGATCTTATGTACTTGTTGTTTTGTTACTAGTTGACAAATGTGTTTTTATGGTCATACGATTAGACAAATGTATGACTATTCAAACTATGGCTTCATTCTCACTTATTATTCTCACATCTTGATTGGCTTCCCACGCTAACAAGACATACCTACATTTTTTATTGCCACTATGCTAAATTAATAGGGGTCAATATGATTGTTTATGACCGTGACATAATGATATTATGATAAGAAAAAGTCAGAAAGTCTTTGCTTTGTTGTGAAGTCGAATTGATTTTGAAGCTAACCCATATCATATCTGATGTTATGATTTACAGGTGGGTCTGCGAGGATTTTCCAGAACTCAAGGTGGCGATGGAGAACAATTGCTTGAATGATTACACTCCCACATCGTACGAAAGCATGAAGAACCTATGTGACCGTTACAACCGAGCAATCGATTCAATTTTACAGTTGGTAAGTTTATTGAGCCTAATGATGCTATAATCGTAATCATTTACTATGTATATTTACAGTACCTAGTAAAACAATTTACAGAAAAGAAGGGATGTAACAGTCTATAATTTAGTGTAAGCAGTTTCAGTTTTTTGTTCGTGCGAAACGGTCGAATGCTTTGGATTGATTTTGTGTAAATTCTCTTTTGAGAGGTTAAAATCTGGTTTAAGATGTCACAGTATTGACCTGACAAGCTATTATTTATGAGCATTTGAGCATTGACAAAAGAGTATGATTTTATGATGTGCAATTCAAGATGGAATTCTGTCGACAGGAGTAGAAATTCGGAGTAATTTTAAAAGTTTTTTTGTTAAATTGTTGTTAACAGGAAAAGGGAACATCGAAACCGAAGCAGAGGCTTAATAAACAACCTACTCGACCATTGTTAAAGCATATTCTTCAACAAGTTTACAACATGGCTATTACTGATCCAGAAAAGTTAAATATATATGAACCTTTTTCGCCGGAGGTTTATGGCGAAACATCCTTCGAGTTGGTATGTCAGATGGTAGACCAACTCGTGATCAGTGAGGAGGATGTTTTTATTGATTTGGGATCTGGAGTCGGACAAGTTGTTCTCCAGGTAGCTGCTTCTACGAAATGTCAGCATTGCTATGGAATAGAAAAAGCTGAAGTTCCTTCCACTTATGCAAAGGTATATATGTCAATTTGCCTGTCGCACTTGTTAACAATGCTGATGAAATTAGAGTTCATGATGATATAATATAATGATAATAATGAATGACCTACCTCAACATTCAATGTAAGTAATCATGTATGTTTTTTTTTCAGAATCAAGATAAGTGTTTTCGCAAGTGGATGCGGTGGTATGGAAAAGTTCATGGAGAATATACGTTAATGAAGGGAGACTTTTTGACTCAGCTAATGAGTGACAAAATAACAACTGCAACTATTGTGTTCGTAAATAACTTTGCATTTGGACCGAAGGTTGATCATTTGTTGAAAGAAAGGTTCGCGGATTTAAGGGATGGTGCTCGAATAGTCTCATCAAAGGCCTTTTGCCCGCTCAACTTCAGGATTACCGAACGAAATCTTTCTGATATCGGAACGATCATGCATGTTTCTGAATTAGAACCAATGGGAGCTTCCGTGTCGTGGACAAACAAACCGGTCTCATATTTCTTACATGTTATTGATAGAACCAAATTAGAGCGATATTTTGAAAGATTAAAAACTGGCGGAAGGGAAAGAGAAGATGAAAGCTCACAGTCTCAGTCACAACATTCAGCTACCCTCCGTAGTAGAGTAAAAGCACTTGGTACGTTTATTTTGCTGTTCAACTGTGTACATGTGTTTTGATTGTTTTGCAAAATAAAGTTTTTGTTGTTTTCAGCTAATGGAAAACCGAATGGCTTCAAGTCAATGGAAACAAGTTCCAATGACTCCAATGACTTAAATCTAAAAGATAGTAATGAAGCTGACACAGATTTAAGTGATGAGCAAATAGGCGGAGTAGCAGTTGGGCCAACGACTCGTCGCGCGTGGTCAGATTGGTGTTCCAGTAGGGGTAAAAGTTCGAAAGAAAACAGCGAAGATGATACGGCACAGAGTACAACTAATCATTCGCAACGAAATCAAAGGTCAAATTCCCAAACTACTGGAAGAGGACGGGGTAGAGGGAAAAAGAAGGTTCTGCGAAAGAAACTTTCCAAGACCAAAGTTAGCAAGGTGAATAAATGATTTTGAACCATAAAAGTTTTTAACGTGTAGCGTTATAAGATTTTAAATAGTTTCACGGCTTTATGTGACTTAAATTTTGCCTTCAGGTTGACGTAGTGGAGAAAGATGATACTTCGATGTCAATGGATGCAGAAAAAATCAAGAAAATAGAGATCAATTTACCACCCCCACCAATTCAAACTACTGCAAGAGGAGGAGGCACTGTTGGAAGGAAACCTAAAGGCCGTGTAAAGAAAGCCAAAAATAGGAAGGTTATAAAAATAACTGGTCTTGACCTTCTACACACGCAGACCTTACTGAGTACATCTCCCCAAGGTAAAGCTACTCTCACGTGTATTCATTCCATTTAATGCGATAAGATTTTTGCAATAACCTGTCACCTGTACTCCTTTTCATACCAATCAAATTGAAGGTCTTAACTTCAACTGAATTATTTTCTTAATGAATTTCAGGTAAAAAACTTCCCCCTGCTAAAGGAACAGTTGATCAAAAGCTAACTCAGCTTAGCTGTGCAGCTTCAACGGGTGTTATAAAACATGAAGAAATTCCAATTAGCAGCCGAGATACACCATACGCCTTGCAAAAATTACTCGAAATTTACAAAAATCAATTCCTGGATACAATTGAAACCATGAAGTCACCTGAGTACCATCAGCAGTTGAAAGAACAGGTTGAATTTGAGAAAAAGCGAAAGGAAACGTTGACGTTAAGGCGAGATCAGTTATTTAAACACATTGATCGACTTATTTGTGACTCAACAAAATTGTTAAGGGCTAAGCTTGAGGAATTAAACATTCCTGGAGAAGGAGCTACAGCTGATACTTTGTTGTCTGAGGTAAGTGTTATATTGCATAAGAATATATGAAAATGACCTTTATATGAAAAATAACGTTTTTATTTAAAACACACTTTTTATATTTAAAGGCCCGAAATATTGTCATGAGACACAAAGAGATTCAAGCGGAAGTAACTCAGCTGCAGAATGAAGTCACCGAGCTGGAGAAGCAAAAGGAAAGTTATGTACAGGAACGAAAGAAAGAAATTTTAGAACAATGTCGACAAACAGGATTGATCAAGGGCGACAATGTTTCTGAAACTGAAATAGAAGAGATATGCCGCCGGTTCCTCATGAATGAAATCACTGCTACACTTTCTTACAGAAAGAAATTAGAAAGCAAATTAGCTCAATACGAGCCAGAAGTCGTAGCTCTTGAAAAACGGGCCACGGCTTACCAACAAGCACAACTACTGCATCAAAAACAACAGCAGTTAGCATCCCCAAAATCAGCTTGCCATACAATCTCAGCCTCCGCTCAAAGAAAAGATAAGAACTTTTCACGATCTCGATCTCAAGAGTGGCCCGATATACCAGATGTTGGAAAAATCAATGAAAACAATCCAGAGGTGCTTGCAAAGAAAATATTGGAAACCGGAAGAAAAATTGAAGCTGGAAAACTGCCTAGAAAGAGTCCTGAAAGAATACCTCCGTCTAGACGAAAGTCAGGAAATAGTGTGAACTCGGAAAGTTTAGGACCTCCTTCCTCCTTGAAAGAGGATAATCCAGCTCCGAAAGTAAATTTTTACGAAGACCGACTCAAGAGTATAATTACTTCTGTTTTGAACGAAGATAGTGGTGCTATTTCTGGTAATAATGGTCTGAATATGCCAGCAGTATCACCTTCGATTGCTACTTCATCTTCACAAAAAGGCAGTATCGGCGTTGTCTCCCAATCGCAACAAAGTACAAATAATTCAGGAAATAATAAAGCTCATAACAGTAGTAATATGGTCCCGACAAGGGGCCTTTCTAACAGTCATCATAACCAATTACATTCCACTCATTATCACCAATCACGATCAGCCAGCCCTCCAAGATCTTCTAATGCTGCAGATACTCAGAAAAAGAAAATACAATTGTCTCCAGACATAACTCTTGGCCCTGGCGTAGGAATTTCACCAGGAAAAGCTGCATTGAGAAATCATTTAGTAAACATTAGTCCAGAACAACAACGAGTGGTTCGTAATTTGAACTTCGGGTCAGAAAAGCCTGGAAATCCTAGAACAATATCGGATCTCATGACAAGTGAAATAGAAAGCTCCTTAGGATATCCTCACCGCTCCCTTACAGTTCCTGCCAGTACAGCGTCTCCACCAGTGAGGACTGTATATTCTCCTATTTCGAGACCCAATTCTAATGAAAACATTCCTGAATCATTAGCATCAGGCTATCAAAACAGTAGAGCAACAGTTTTGGTCAATCCAAAGTTAAACGTGGGATTGGATGATGGAATGATGAACGAAGGCTTGGCTGCTGGTCTTAAAACCCGAATAATGTTAATGAATAGTAAGAGTTGTGCAGTGAATTTAGAAAGTTCTGGAAAAAAGGACGGTCCTAGTTCAAATAGTCGTGAAAGTAGCAACTTGTTGTTGAATTCTCCATTAGTGAAAGAAAAGAAAGTTGTCGAGTCTCCGTCTGGAGGAGTTACAGTGGAAGTGGTTCTTGGCAGCTCTGATGGAGTGGATGATGCCGAAACTTATAAAAATAGAGACAGCAACGCGAGTGTACTCAGGGTTGTGAGAAAACGAGTCAGCGACGGAAATATAGAGGTAATAAATTTCATAACTCTTGTAATTTCTTCAATTTACTTTATTCATTAAGTATCCATTTTATGTTTAAAATTCTATCTATTTATTATTGATCAGCATTCAAACGCACATCCCTAAGGTTGGGATTATTATTTTTTATAGTTGAAATCAAGCTTTCGGATGATGGTTTCTGAATATTCAGTATAATGATTTCCAATTGTTTTTGAGAATTAAAGAGTCCCAGAAAGAGCTCCGATAGAATGGCATATTTTGCGTTTTTGTTCGTAATCTGAAGTTCGAACTGTTTTAGCTGAATACGTTCTAAGTCCTTCTTAAACAACCTAGAATTTGTATGAGAGTTAACCGATCGCAGTTTAGGTGCTATTATTTTAAGAACTTTAAGAGACTCGTAAGACTTCAGAGGGATTGATAATAAAATCATATCAAGGCTGAAGTAAAACTGCTCTGAAAGTGGAGATAATTCAACAGTAAATGTCATAGTCTGAAGTTTAGGAGTATTCCAAGCATGAATTTCCAGTAAATTAGTAATGAGACTTGTCGATGAAAAGATTTTGCATGAAGGAGGCACGTAGTCAAATCTTAAGTTCATTTCTTTCAAAGCAAGTGGTATCCATTTCTCTTTTTTGCTTTGTAATGTTTGCGCATTGATATATTCTTGGCTGGAATGAATTCCTAAAGGACCAGGTGTAAATTGCAAATCTCGTTGAAGTTTACTGGTTCCTGTAAAAAGGAGCATTCTTAAGAATATGACCACAGCCAGCACCAGTTATACTTTTATTTGAAAAATTGTAATCAATAAGTATTAAGTAATAGTTATGGTACCTCCCAATACCATGCTGTTTAAATTTAAAACTTGGAGGCATGGAAGATTTCTCAAAAGTCGTTTCAAATTTTGAGGACTAATACAATCAGTAATTTCTAACTTGTTAACACTGTTAGAAAAGTTCTGGGATACAAATTCTTTGGAAATGGCTGAGGAGACGAGTTTTCGTACAATTAATGTCGTCACTTCGAATGATATTTTGAATAAAGGTTTCGCATTTTCATTCAAGATCATTGTGAAATCTCTGGAGTATAGGTGGTCAATTTTCAAACGGAGTGATGAACTGATAAGACGATAACGCATAACCTCTTGCTTCGGAAAATCCTTAAAAATTTTATCAAGAATCTGAAATGAATGTTTCAATTGATTTGACTCATATAATAAAATAATGATAATAATAATTGATATGTAAAAATTGTAATTTTATAATACCTTACCTCATAAGGTAGATACTCAAGGGAAGCTTTTGTGTTTTTCGTTGGATAACATTTATTCGAATTCGAAGTCTTTGTTTTAAACTTAATTCGGAAAGCTTTCATCAACTTTGTTAAGGTTAATGCGTCCATTTTCAGAGGATACAAAATTACTAATTTTAAGGTACTTAAATATGTCAACGATATTTTCTTATATCGTTGGCATTTTTATAAGGTTTTGGTAAAAAAAAATATTCCAAGATAACAAGCCCTAATTTTTTTCAAAATGTCTGCAGTACTTTTTGTGGTTACCTTGGGGTTCATAATAAGACTAAAAGGCTAGGGTGATTTTGGTAGCAGCTAGTGTTGAGAATTAGGAGATTATGATACTTATATGATGGTGATGACACTATGCCATACAAGTGCTGGGATTTCTAAGGCTTGAATGTTCAATTAATTAAAATAGTTGAAAAAGCACCATAACAAATCTACAGAAAAACTTTCCTTTAAATCATATTTGTCTGTCGATACGATATGATATTCATATTATCTCCTTACTTCTTTTTAATACAAAATGTGTTGATGAACCCATTTGGTTATGTTTATTAATTTATGAAAGATATGATATACTTGTTATCTATTTGAAAATTAAGTTTTTTAACTTTGATAATTTTAGGGAATGGAATGTCCTCGAAAGAAGCAAGCTATGAGTCCTACCTCAACATTGGATATCATGGTTGGTCCACCAAAAACTCCCACGCCAACGGGTCCTCCACTAACTCCTAGCCCACGACCTGGATCTGCTTTAACTCCGATTTCGCGTCCGTCATCTGCTCATTTTACGCCTGACTCGCGACACTCACCCAGCCTTGCAACTTTGACACCTGTACCGTTAAATAGTGGGGGACAAAGCAAGCGAGTTCCAACACCAGGATCAACAGACGATCAAGGTTTTTATCTTCCTATTTATTGATTAGCATAAAAAGTTTACAAATATTTTCTTTTTCGTAAAATAAAAATTCTGATTAAGGTTGAAATCAGGGTATCTACAGAGTTCAAAATTAGCACTATGATTTTCTGTAGTGTTGAATATTTGTAAAACTTTCTGTGCCAACTAAATTGTGTATTTTAATCGTATTCTGTAATTTAGTATGGTTTTATGTGTTAATAGTATCTGCTTTAATTTTAGGTGTTGGAAGCACTTGTCCAAGGGTTGATTCTCCTTCTAAGCAATGGCAAAGCAAGGTGTCAAACAAATTCGAAAAACTGTTCGATTTTGTAAGTAATGAAAACGACAAAAGACGTCGAAGTACAGAGTCTATGGCAGGGATGTCTCCACGAAATGGCCTAGTATCTACAACTACTGGTGGAAATGGCAATCACTTCATGAGAGGTTCGATGGATTACCCAGATAGACCGAAGACACCCTCAGGAAATGCAGAATGTACAACTTCCCCAGATTCTGGCATCGGTAGAGATCTTCCAGGTTTATCTGATCATTGGAACGATAGAGAAAGTTCTTTATCCATAACAATATCCAGAAAAGGAGACAGAACGCAATCCAATCAACAGTCGCATGAAATTAACTCATCGTTAAGTAATGGTCTGTTGGGAAGTTTCAGCTCACAGGGTTGTCGTCGCTCTATTAGCCCCATGCAAATGGGAGTTCCTCGGACCCCTAGTCCATCGAGAAATGATGCTGACGTTGACCCATTTGAAGATGATTTGGATGATTTACCCCCTAGAGTTCCCACGCCAGGCGCTGGAATAATTTTTGAAAAGAATCATACGGGTATTAAAGTTGAAAATAATGAAACTCAGGATAAGACACAAAGATCATATTCAAATTCAGAGATAAATGGGAATACTGAAGTTAATGAGTCCCAACTTAATATAAAATCTGAAAAAGCAGATCTTCCTAAAGTGTATACTACTAATAATAACAAACATGAGGAAAAAGCTGAGACAAATCCTAATGCTGCAAATTCATCTGCCGCAAGTACTGCATCTTCAGGTGGAAGTAGTACAGTTGCTGATCAAAAGCATCCTAAGAAACGCTGGAACAATTGGGGAGCTACACAGCAGTCAACAAGGTCACATTCACCTCATACAGGATCAATAGACGGTCGAAGTAGTGTTGCGTCAGACTGCAGTTCTAATATGGATAATAGTAATGTTCCCACAACACCTACCCAAACTTCGAATTTAGCAAACCCAACTGGTGTCAATCCTGATACAAATATAAATGCACCAACAAAATTTCGACCAAAAGGAAAGTCATTTGATTGGAACGAGAGAAGTAGCCCTTATAGTAAAACTCCATCACCAAATCCATATACGTCGCATCAAAATCATCCTGTACCTCAGAATTCCATACCTCAAAATAATCCACAACTAAATCACACATCCCAAAATAATCCACAA
>JAQFZZ010001670.1:0-10452 GCA_034696405.1 Isotoma caerulea
TAATGAGGCTGCACTGTAATTTTATCCCATTTAACACGAATATTAAACTTTAGCAAATGTTTGCACTTGTATGTGTAAGTGTATATCGATTTCTACTTTCAACAAGAAAAATAACATAATGCAACTTTAGCAATTTCATTGCCAAGCCATTTCAAGATTGATAGTAATCCATAACATATCAGAAGTACAGGGGAAAAACGAATAAAATCTGAAGAAAACTTCGATCAATGTAATGTATGTAAAAGCGGAAAGAATAGTAGGAACGAGTGACACAAAAACAGAATGAAAGAAATCTGGAAGAAGGGGAATGGATTGAAAAAGTGTTGTTATCTTTGTAAAAGTGTGTCTCTTTTTCCCCTCATTCTCATAAGAAGGTACTTTCTGCAACTTCTCTACTACAAAACTACAAAGAAAAGAGAGTTTCCTTTTCCTTACTATGCATATACTAACTTTTGTACATTACAACTTCTGTAGATTTTTTAACCATCCTTCTAACTAAATAGACACCGGCAGGCAGATGTACTGCTTACTTTTTTACAATTTAACATAGAGATATGGAGAAAAGATATAGAGAGATTGGAGAGTGTATTTTCATTCCGTAATTGAATGGATGGAAGGCGACAATTTCATTTCCACAATACCTCACTTCCCATTTCTAATGTTCCAAACTTCCAACTTCCTTTCACTTCCTCGATCCATTATTGCATACCAGAGAGGTAATCTCTATCGCCAAATATTTAACTAAATGCTGATAACGTCTGTCTGAGAAAAAAAGTCAATCCGTGCAATGCAATGAATTAACTTGAATCATTGTGACTTTCCTCATGCTATTGGTTTACATAATCGTATCACTTGTATCGTTTCCAGCAGAATCTGTATTCATATTACCTTACTTATCGTATCGTATCATGCCGTCCGTGTCCTATCGTACATTCACACTTCCTCCACCATTTACTACTAACAACACAGACGCATTTACTTATAAATTCTCTTGAATTACTTACTTACTGAAATAATTTAGTGATACTGATAAATGATCAAATGTGAACTTCATTTTCATTCAAGTGGTTCATACACACATGATACTGATATATCGTCAAGAATTCCATTCCACAGATACTTCATGCTATTTGCTCTCAATGAATCTTTTTCTTGTCATTTTTTTATCTCAAATGTATTTAAATTTTTATATAAATGCATCGTCTGCTTTCAACTGTCAAGTCATGCCACATAATTATAGAATGTTATCTGTCTTGAATCGATGATTTGGAGAGATATAAAATAATATCTGCTTATTATGTTGATGATTACATACTAAACACACTTACTACTAATCCCAGTTGGGACTCATTTCCCCTCTCGTTCTTCTGGCCCGCAGTCAAAACAAATGATTGCCAAATTAAAATAGAGCTATAGGGATTATAGGTTCAGTGTCCAGGTGGTTAAGTCAGTTAGTCTTCCTTATTGTGAAATAGAAGAGAAATTTGCAGTGCAGAAATAATGAAATGAAATGATTTTCTATCAGCTTTATATTTATTAGTTACTTGCCCCGATTTCTTAGTCTCAGTTACAGTTCCTGTCTTAAACTCGCTTTTGAAAAATCACTCTGTTTATTTATTTAGCATTTCATTATTACCACTCGTTGAAAGAAGGATCGTAAAATACTCCGAGATAATCCATTTTAACTGCTTAGTTGGATTTAACAAGGCTTTACTATGTATATTTTATGGACCAAAGATTTGAAAATTCATCGAGGGATCAGCATCGTCCTGATGGTTTAGTACAAAAACAGTGCAAATATTCACAGAAAAAATGAGTCGCATTGGGATTATGCTTTTAGAAAAAGACAACTTGTGTGTACATCTTTACTTTGCAAAGCTCCCTTAGGTAATAAATGAATAGCAATCTGTAAAAACTGACATGTAAATCTATACTTTTGCTACTTCTACTATATTATGATATGATGATACAATTCAAAGAAATATTATGTTGCAATATGTTGTTACTTTTCCTCCTATTAAAAAAATAATTTCAAAATGTTTCGTCGTTGGAGTTCTAGTTTTATGATTTTCTCTTATAAAGTTTCAAATGGATGGATGATAATGATATTCTCGAGGTAGAAAATCTAGTCAGAGTTTTCAGGATAATAAAATTGAGGCTTCTTTGGATATCTCGAGGGAGACTAACTATGATAATATGACTGTTGAGTGTGACAGAGCCAGTGCTACTTAAACATATATACTTTCGTCTCATCATCTATATTTAGAACTTACTTACATTATATAGAACTGGTTTAAGTGATTGGACTAAAGTTTGTCAAATTATTACGAGATCCCGATTCTATTCACTTACTACTAAGCATGTTGATGTTGCTTTCTCGCCACACTCAACATTTACACTCAAAGCAAAACTCACAAGACTCTATAAGCGCTAAGATGGATGAGCTCGCGTGCAACCAAATAGACATATTCAGAAGAACAAACTAGACAGAATTCGCATCTTCATTCTTGAAGTCTTTTGGCTTCACTTGAACCACTCTTACTTTCTCGATGTGGCAGGCATAAAGAGTGCGTTTTCTCATGATGATGATGAGAATACGCTTAAAACGAATGCTAATGTTTTTTTATCCTCTCTGGAGTATAAACAAACTTACTTGCACTTGCGATCTTCCTAGGATCACAGTTACTCTTTAAAAGGCAAAGAGTTGTGATTGATCTTTGTAGAAGACAGATATCTCTATATAGATCTTGTTGATGTAAATGTACCAGCAAACTAACCAAATATCATAACACTATGGTTGAGTAGGTAAGGAGATTTATACAAGTATAAGCTTAAGAATTAGCTGAGGAAGTGTTATTAGAAGATTATTTAAACAGGAAACTTTTTAAGTACTCGTCATATACGTTTTGGTGATGATAATCTCTAAAACGGAAACAACTTGTTGGAGTACATAAGCCCTTTAGAAACTTGTAAGTTTAAAAGTTTAGCATCGGAGATTTAAGAGTTGGTAGAATCCTTTGGAAGGGAAGAGTCGATAGCAATCATGGGATGTAAATCTGATAAAATAGCTGAACAAAGGTATCATTTAGTAACAAAAGAGAGATTATGAGGTCAACTGGGTATTCTCGCCTTATTTCGTTACAAACATGGTAGAAGAAATGATAATAACAAGATGATGATGATCGGATCAAACTGTGATGTCTATATGTCTGTCAGACTATATAAAGATGTAGTGTGTATTCAAAAGTATTAGTTCAGATTCCGTTTTTACCCTGCACGTTCTCACAACTATGATAGAAAGTGAGATGAATAGGTGGGTGGATTCGTGCAGTGAGCAAACAAGCTAGCTAAAGCATACTTATTTCCCTTTTAAGTGTAATGTAAGGAAATCTCCTAGCTATTTTTCACACGATGTGGCCTATTCTACACAGTTAACAAGTATTCCTTGTTGGAGGTTAGATTTTGGAACCTTTCCTGGCTGGCAACACCATTTCAGGGTATCAAATCAGGTAACCAAGTTAAGCATACCTGATCTTGTTCGGGTGGAGATTTTTCATCTCGTTTGCATAAGCGAAGATTTCCACACTAAGTGATGATATGGTGTGATGTGATTGTGATGACCTGGGAAAGAAAGTTGTACCACGTCTCGTATTATAAGACTCCACAGATAGGTTTACATGTTTGATGATTTGAATTTAGAATAGTGAGAGCTTTGTTTTACAATGATGATACCCTTATTTTCTCCATGGCTAGTAAAGTAGTGGTAAGTCAGAGTCAGTGCTAGACTATGGCTTCTTTCTACCTTGAACGTCTTAGGAATTCTTAATGAGTGGAGAGCAATGTGAGAAAAATTGAGAAAACCCATTAGGCTGGCTTTTGTAACTAAATCTCCTTGTGAACAAGACCTGCTTGTCCCTTTCATGTAGATTTTATGAGGAAATGCTATGTCTAAGAGAGACATGTACGAAGGTATCTAACTAACGGTGAGTAGTAGGCAATGTGTCAATTCATTAGGAGGATTTAACTGTCTCTCTTACTTCTGCCTTTCCAAATTCTTTTCTTCCCATTATACCTTTCTCCTTGTAAGTTCCTCCAAAGGTATAAGATTTTCTTCACTTATTTATTAACTAAGTCCTTGGTTGGAGAAGAGGTACAACACGTCTTACATGTCTGATTATTACTTGAAAATGACATGGATGGGATTTTCACATTAACTATTGACTGTGTAAACGCATCGGACCTACTTCTGCTTTATTGCATTATACACTGTGTACTACAATGCAAACATTCTTTTGTCCTTTCTCGTTCAACCAGTTATAATAGTAATGTTACTTTCATCTGTGCTTGAATTTATATCAGTTGTATAAAAACTTCAATGAATTACAATTTACTCACCGTTAACCGTGTCAGAATTCCAAGCCCATCGGTATTCCATATGAAAGACAAAAGCATGCATTAGGAAAGATGTAAGCTTGATGTTTTTGTAAGCCCTACGTGTCGAATCGGATGTCGAAACAAATTTTAAAAGAAGCTTTAAGAAGATTCGAGTACAAAGAACCTATTGTTTTGACACTGGCAGACCTCAGGACTTAAGACTTGTCGCTTTTTACTACTTAACTATTGCAACTGACTTTGACTTGCATAAGTCTACGACTATGTGTCGCAACTACCTCATTGTCCCTGTAGGCTATTTATCTATCTTTCTATAGACAATTTGGAAAGCTTAAAAGGATGCTTACAGGTAGCGATAAGAAATTTCAATGCAAGACTTTCTCCCATAAAACTCCTGAAGACATCGTAGAATTACCCGAGACATTTTAGGTGACTGATGTTCATCAGGTGTGAAAGGAGATTTCTTGCTAAATTAGAGTAAAATGCAGGATAGCAAGTAGCAATGTCACGAAATATTAACCTCCTGCCTTTCGTTTTACTCATCTAAAAAGAAATATCTAACTATAGATTCATATGATTGTAACGCATTTCAATACTTATATTAATAATGTGGAAGTAAACTTTGTAAAAGCATTTGTTCCTCTTGGTACACGGAAGGAAATCCAATAGTCGATAATAAAATTATGAATAATAATCAATAAGGCAGGGAAAACACAAATACGAGTAGACTTTAGACTTTGCATTTTGTTACAAGCAAATATGCTCAAGCTTCTCTCCAGGCAGTTCCGAGAAATAGCCTAGTGTTGTCGTTTAATCAAATTACTCCTGTAAAATGCTTTTTCCCTATAACATTCCTACTTAAAAGCTGCTACACATTAGTACAGTGGGCGTTTGTTCTTCAAAACCTAATTTGTTATGAAAGTTCTTTGTCTTACTTTCCTAAGTAGATTATATATTATATGCCTGGAAATAATACTGTCTGAAGTTACTTCCCTAGTTAAATTCAAAAATAATTTTGTGTGTTGATGAAAATTCTAAATTATATTCTTCCGCAATTACTTACGGGATGACGATCTGACGATCGTTTTATATTTATAATTTAATTGGTACCTTTAATATGGGTGGTGGACTTTCTTTTACCTACTATTTTCACCTTGGAAAGTCACTCTCATCCAAGGATACGTTTCAAAAGATAAATATGCATTTGAACACTGAGCATTGACAATTTCAATTTTTCATGCTGTATTGAGTTCTGCAAGCTACGGTCTCAATTTCTGATGTAAACGTTAATGCAATTTTTGTATTAAATTTGGAGATCAATAATGGATAGAAAAACTTCTTACACTGTAGACTTAATAAAAATGAGTACATATTCGTACTTTCTATATGAATTGACTCTCTTTTTTAGCTTTTTATACGGCATGTAATGTAATGCAATGTGAAACCGTGAAACACTAATACACTCTCTTTCGTACTTCCTAATCCATCAAATCAAATTCGGCAGATTCAGCTGAAAGTTTGAGTTCGGGGTTCATTGTGTTTATTGAATGCTGATGACTATGCACTCTAGATATTTATTTTCTAAAACTCCCTGCTTTCCTCTTCACAACAACTCTCTAGTGCTTTCACCTACTTCCAACAAGGAAATGTTTTCTTCTTGAGGTGAAAGTAGGCAGGCAATCACCTTCATCTTCAAAACTTTTACAAGAAATGGAATAAATCTTTCTCCTTTCAGGCTAAACGTACATGAATTGAACTTTATCAATCTGATGGAAATAATATTCTTTTATGATTTCTAGCAAAAAGAGAACGACCTGGTATTCGATGAGGATGACACCAATGATTTGAATTTAATGCTATCCAACTCCAAGTCATCTCATCACAAAAAGGTCAAAAACCAATTGACCAAAAACTTTCCATGGAAGAACAATGCCACAGCTAGCAATAGAAGATTTCGTTGGTTCGATAGTGATAAAGATGATGAGGGCACTTTCCTCGGAACTCCGCAACACAATAAACGACAACCGCTCCAGGCATTACGGAAGAGGAAAACAGGGACGAGTGAAAAGTCTTCGTTGTCATCGTCCAAACTAACTTCATCTTCTAGGAATAATAATAATGCAGATCTCTCTAGAAGACGAACGATAAGAGTTCCAGAAACGGATGATGAAGATCTCATTTATTCAGGGGAAGCTGGAGAAGGATCAGCCAGCCGACCTGACGGAGTTGATATGATTCATACGCATCATATTCCTACATCCACAGGACGATCTGATTCTAGTTTTGAAAGACGTAAGTTTAATGAAAATGCTCTTATGACACATATTTGTTACAAGAAGGAACAATTTAAAATGTAATGCAGCAAAATGAAGCTTATTTATTCAGTCTGTTTAATCCGCTAAATTATACAAATCTTACAAATCAACATGTTAAATGTCATTCAAATGGATTCCTTCTAGTTGTAACAGTATTTTATCATTTTAACTTTCTTTAAAACTTAAATTTTTACAAACTAAATGAATATTTTTGGTTTTTTAGGATATTACCGTATTTCATTAACAATTGGGAAAAGTTGGAGTCCCGCATTAGAATCGAGAACCTCATCTGCCTTCCGCATTTATGAACAAGAATTGGAACGAGAAATCCAATCCGGGATGGGTCTAGACGTTGAAGGGATACAAGTCCTTCAGTTCATGTATTTAAAATTTAAAAAATGTCATTTCAAGTATTATCTAATCATGGAATCATGTGTTATTCTATGAATAATAAAAATCTAAAATGCTTTTTATTTCAATGACCAAATAAAATCAAGTGGTCACACTATTTACATGTATTTATTTGGGTTTAACTTGACAGAAACATCCAAGACTCAGCTTTTGTGAGATGCATATTTGATTTGGGTTTTATTGGAACAACAAAAGAAGAAGTGGAAGAAGAATTTTCTACATATTTGGAGGTTGGAACTATCGGTCAACTGAGAGTTCGAGCTGATGGATTTTATGTAAAAGATGTCGGAGGTGAGTGACACATCTGTATCTTATCTTAAGATAAAGTGCTGGAACTTTTTTCCTCTTTGTAAAATAAAGCCATTACTTATTCTGGTGTCCATAAGAGTTACTCTTGTTTTTCTACGCGTATATCAACTAAAGTGAATACAATCCATACTTGAAGAAAAAAAGAAAAACACTTTTCTTTAGTAAATGATTATCCCAATATATTTTTACTACTACTTTAGCTAAATGAAGATAGAAAGCCTTGAGGTTACAAACACGATTAGATTTCTAGTTTATTTTTTTTGTTCGAAGCACATGTACATGTCACTCATGCATGATGTATGTATATCGATGTAAATATTTATTGCAAAGTAAGCTTTGAACAGCATTACGTAGTAAATTTCAATCAGAAAGTAAAATACATTTATAATGCATAGGTATTGAATATGTTTTATCGTAATTGCATGGCTTTTGATTCATTTGTATGAAAATGCCTGCCTTTATCCTTTCTCCAGTCCCTCCAGAAGGATGTACAGATGGTCAGCTACAATGTCAGAATGGCAATTGTGTTGATATTTCAAAGCGATGCGACTCAATTAATGATTGTGAAGACAACACAGATGAGCAAGGCTGCGGTAAGTTATATTTCGAAAATGTACATCGTATCAAGATTTTTATTTTTTGAAACTTGTGTTGGTTTAGTTAATATTAATAAATATGATTTGATGGAGAAACTACCAACACGTTCCAGAGACTAACAAGAGAGCTGAAGTAGTTTTAGCAAAAGATGAATCTTCATTGAACATGAATGAATGTTAGGTTTATTATGGTTGGAATGGAACGTGAAATACATAATAATGATTATGATATAAGACAGCAAATACAGAGAGAAATCCCTTCGTCTTATTTTGAAAAATAGTTTTATACGCCCTGGTTCTCATTAGTAGGGAGGAAGCAAGATGATAAATTATCACACGGGGTTGAAATAGACAACTTGTTTGTTTTCACTTTGAATCTTCAATGCTCCTCACACTTACTGTCAACTTAAGTTTCAAATTATTGATAAAAATTTAACTCCAGGCTCTTTTTCATTCTTTAACTCATTTTAAAAACTTTCAGTTTCATGAACTCTCTCTTTTATGATGCAATGGGCATGAAATTAATTGAAATACATATATAGTGTAATGTTTTTAAAGCAAGATTGGCTAAAATGTGTGGTATAAATGTATGATAAAAACGATTTAAGCATGAAATGTAGTTTTTGCATGTGAGTGTGTTTTAATTTTGTATCATATTAGAAAGCTTGTATTTCATCCTTTAGTAATAACAACGACGAGTGCTCCTCCCACGGTACCACCAAGGACAACGACGGCCCGAACTTTGACAACAAGCAGACCAAGAGAGACAGTAAGGGTTGAGAATGTTTCCGGAGTTCCTGTTCCCATTCCAAGTAGTCGAGAAGGGTGCCGAGCAGATGACCAAGTTCGATGTTCCGATGGCTCTCCAGTTTACATATGGTTATTCTACACAACTTTAAATATTTCCCATACAGGCGATCTGAGTATTTCAAATGTGGAATAAATAAATTACTCATTAAAATCTAGCTCGGATGAAATGTGCGATGGAACCCCAAATTGTCCGAATGGTGAAGATGAAAGTCCTGAAAAATGCCTTGGTATATTTCTTAATTCACTACTTTTAATCTTTTATTGTACGACAAAACAAATAATGTAGAGAATTTGTATTGCAAACAAGTGCATGATTTATAGCTGACTGGCTTCTGCATGAGCTGTCTTCGACTATTAAATCTTAACTTTGTTAATATACTGATCACAATGAATTACTGTATGCATACTTATAATTTATACAAGTTAATAACTCCATCCATTCGACCCCAGGCTAAAAGATTAGCGATTCCTCGAGATCGATAATAATTTTTGTAATTCCCAAAACCTTTAAAACTACTTATTTAAGCAATACACGTCAAAAGCTCGTGATATTAATTAATTCAAATTGCAATATGTATGAAACCCACAAAGGTAATAATAGGTGGGCCAACTACTGAACTAAACTGAATGTTTAATAACAATGAATGAATAAATCGTTCGTTAAGATACCACCTTAAACCTTAAAAAATCATTCTAATAAGATGGTGCGGATTGAATACTCAAAATAATGATCACGGGTATCGTTCATAACAAAATTTACATGGCTCATATAATAAATATTAATTTAATTCACCTTGGATCAAGTAATGCTACACTAAAAAGGATGGAAAAGTGCTAAAACTTTTTAAATTAATTTTATTAATTATTTTCCGCAGAGAACAACTGTCCTCCTCGACATTTCCAATGTGATCTGACTAAATGCATTGATGAACAAAGGCGATGTGATGGTAATTATTCATGGAGTTAAATGCTAAAGATTTGTGTAGAGATTAAAGGTGTGACCTGTAATTATAGGTTATTAGTTATTTACCTGATTTGGTCTTTTACCATTTGCATTACAGGGATTCGAGATTGTGCCGATGGGACAGATGAAAGTAATTGTGGAGGATTGGGTGAGTCCATGTTTTTCTTAAATACCTAATTTAACAAAAATTTAAATTTGCACTTACATCTTTATGCCTGCCAAGTCTGTGTAGTCTAAATCTAGAGTTTAGTCTAGACATTCTATTTAAGTGCACTTTTCTTATTAACAGAAATTTCAAAAAGACTACAATAATGGATTGAGTTTTTAAATTAAGAGTGACTCTTTTCATGTGATTAATGCCAGATTTTGATTTGCGGTATTACCCTTTCTTACTGATATATGATAATACGGTTCAAGCATCTAGGAATTTGGGCTTCTAACAACCATGGTGTAACATTTAACGAATTACTACCAACCAGTAATGTAAAATGTAAACGAATTACTATTACATTACCCACTACCAATATTCTTACGTCAAGCTAACATAAATAAAAAATAACGCATTGTTGTTAGTAGAGTAGGTACGTGAAGTACGCCTGGCCTGTAGAAGTTAACCATGTCATTACTGACACTCTGACTGAATTTTGAAACTGAT
>JAQFZZ010001671.1:0-10443 GCA_034696405.1 Isotoma caerulea
GCTGAGTACATTATGCATTAAAACTGCTGACTGACTGACAGAGAATACAACAATTTCAAAAATTAAACAACACCCACCAGTTGCCAGTTGATGGTAATCTGTCGCATACTATCGTTCTGCATTTATTTATTCCTCTGCAATTGTTTTGCTTTCAACTTTCGAAAAGTGTCGTTGTGTCACACATTTTTACAAGGTAGTAAAATGTCATATTCAATACGCAATACACAAATATTCAGAAGTGTGAAGTAGTCCATATCACATATATATAGTCAGACAAATTACTACTTGTGTGAGACTTCCAATCAGTCATGATCAAGTAATAAGGCAAAGGTTATCGTTGAAGTTCGAATTTTCGGAACACAGACAACAGAACATTATATCAATTATGACAAGGACAACCGAATGAACGAACGAAAAATTTTGTTAATTCATAATTTATTTTGCAGAATTAAGAAAATAAATATTGAATATAGCGAATAGTGAATAGGTAGAATGTTCAGTTCACAGTTCAATGCAAATGTTATGAATATGATTGTTTTAAAAAATAATCCCAAATAAAAATCTTCCTCAAATGCATAAGCACAATCAATTACTGGCTACTGTGCACTGTTGACTGGTGAAATTGATTGTCATATTTATGATTTATCATTCATAATTCTTAATTTCATCCAAATTGAATAAAACATACGCTTCAAAGCAGCAGCTTAGATCTATGTGCTATGATATGATATCATAATTTATCTAGCACAATTTGATTGTGGATTGATGTGTAGAATTCAGTATGCTCAGTTTCATTTTTCAAGAAGCGAAGCACACTCGTACTTCGTTACCTATAGTCAATAATAGTAAACTACAGTTTTGATTAGATCAAAATTAATTGTTCGTATTAAATGCCTATTGACCGATAGCACCGAAATCAGTTTAATATCACAACGTAACGTTATAAAAAATTAAAATTTAGTCAAAAAATATATGTCAATATTGTCAATTTCATATAGGGAAAAACTGTCTTGATAACTGACTGACTGACTCATACAACTCATACAAGTTTAGGTTGACGATATGGAGGGCCCCTCCCTGCATGGCAACAGATTTGGTAGTCGCAAATTATAGTAGCTAATTGCAGTTACGATTTACATCATTGAAATGCAAAATTAACTAGTTTATAAAGATAATAGATAAAGACAAGTGTTGTTCAAAATACAGTACCAGAATAAAAATAAGCTGTTAACTTTTCTGCCTGAAAAATAAAGAATATTAAGTTTTGTCATTATCATAATAGGGTTCGTAAACAAGGTCGTAAGTCGTAATTAATTGAGTCACTTTGAATGCAAGTTTGAAATTTGTAGTAAAATGTTATCGAAACTATTCGAAACTCCACCAAATTAAAATTTACATGAACTGGGTTGACAATTTTTATTCGTAAAATAGGTTTACAAGTAGGGGTTTGGTTTTGCTTATATTTTTATATTTTATTAAAGCTCATGATAATGTGTATTACTCTCTAATTTTTTGTTATTCATTACGAAGGATGAGACGTCATTACTAGACCAGAGTCAGTAGCGAGTATCCTCTTCATGTTTGGATGATGAATAAATGGATGAATTCATAATTGAGCCGTGTAGTCTTTTGGTGTAATATCCCAATCCCAATAATCTTTCATAATCATCACCATCAATGGAAGTACAGCAAAATCGGCTAACAACCTCGTTAAAATTACTGTAATTATGAAATAGAAATATCTGCAGCAAATGCAAAACATACAAACTACCGCACCAGTTTATTCAGTGTATTAAAAATGTGGATGTGATACATGTCACCAGAAACAACCAATTAATACTTCACCTAAGGATTACGAAATTCAGTCTAAATAGTATGTGCTAAGTTCTTGGAAAAGGATTCTCAGTCAAAATATTCTATGCAAGCAAATGAATAATATATTTTTCAGTTTGTGTTTTTAGTCCTCTGCGTGCTTTAACTTTTACTTAAGTGGTAAACATTGCGAATTGCGACGAGGACATTTTAATACTAAATACTGACGGGATTGGCGATTAAAATTATTGTTTTGCGCCTAATTTTGTGTCATGAAAAGGGTGACCACCGTAGTTTTGTTCCTGTGAATTAAGTTATTATTGCTGACATTGTGCCAAAAAGAGTATCGATCGGACATAGCAGCTGAAGGATTGTCTATTTACCCACAGTGGCTACTACTTCATATAAGCAATAAGTTTTCTACGTATATTTCTTCTTATTACTTTTTTGAGTTAAAGTGCCAATGTAAAGGTTAGTGCTGGTTGATAGTGATTAATCTTTAAAGCCGTGTGACTTGCGTGCTCATAGGTAACTTTTTTATGATACCTGTTGTGTACTACAAAAATCGATAAAAGTTCTTCATGAAAAACTATACTGTAACGGTAACCTTAATATCTATTTAAAATTTATGAACATTTCAAGAAACATTAAGAAGTCTTAGACTTTGAAAACAATGGCTGGAATCGATAGAAATAGTAGAATATTTGGATTTGATCCTCGAAATTCGCAGGTGAGCTTCAAGTGCAGGTTTAGTTTTAATATTATGTATTAAAATGTTTCAATTCGAGTTTTATTGTCTGATAAAAAACAGAGCGACGAGCCGACTAAACTTCTCCGTCTCAAAGTCGTATCAGGAAGTTCTCTAGCGAGGAAAGATATATTTGGTGCAAGGTTAAAAATATTTTTGAAACGTGCTTTTCACTATTTCCAGTATTTGCAATTTTTAATGAGGTATTATTAATCATTTTATGTTAATTATATTTGCAGTGATCCTTACGTTAGAATCGATTTGGTCCCTAACAATAGTGATGATGCTGTTGATTCGGTGCTTACAAAAACAAAGAAAAGAGTAAGATTTTAAGCTTATTTATTCAGGGCAACGTTTGAAACGAACTAATCAAAGTGAATTGATGAATTGATGTATATTTCTCTTTTCTTAGACATTAAACCCATCGTGGGATGAAGAATTCATATTTAGGGTTTTACCGACACAACATAAATTGGTATTGCAAGTATTTGATGAAAATCGTCTTACAAGAGATGACTTTCTTGGAATGGTAGAGATTGTTATAAATTCCTTGCCAAAAGAGGGTGATGGACGAGTTATTCCTCCAAAGAAGTTCAATCTTCAGCCTAGAAGTACTAGGAGCAAAGTTAAGGGACACCTTATGCTTTACGCTGCATTTATACCGGATCCTTCTGACCCGTCGGATGTTCCAAATGGAAATGTTTCTGCTAATAATGTTGATCAACTTGCTCAAGCAGTTCAGTCTATAGATACCAGTGTCACACCTGTAAGCAATGGAGCAAGGTACGTACGACTAAAGCACGAGCGAAGTAGCTATAGAGAATTTTCCAAATGTTGTGGTTTATGAATATTTATTAATTATGTTTTTTTTAGTTCTGCAGATGAAGCATCAGGTTGGGTTGTGGTAAATAGTGAACCTCCGGATGATGGACGAGGTTTCGATGCAGCACGGGTAATTTTTATTTAAAAAAAGTTACTGAATTTTCAATTTGTATCAACTTATTGTTTGACTTTTTGTTACTCTCTTATAGCCATTTCAAAATCCAGGATCCGAAATAATGCTGCCGTTGCCAGCCGGTTGGGAGGAAAGACAAGACGCAAATGGTCGCACTTACTATTGTAATCACAATACAAGAACTACTCAATGGGAACGACCAGTACCTGGGTTAGTTTATTAGTTAATATATGAATAAACGAATGAATGTTTATTATATCATAATAATTTATGTTAATAAATTTTTTAAACGCATTTTTCTTGTGTAGGGTTGCAAATCGTCCGGAAACCTCTGCTCAAGAAATGCATGAGATGGGTAGACGTTTTCATATTTCAGTTGACGAAGACGACCAATCTACACCTAGTCAAAATCAGGTAAGTAGATTTTTGACCTTTTAAAATATTTGAATTAAGAAGGAAACCTTGCTTTTAATTTAAATTGATGTTAACGCAGAGTCAGACGGATTCACCGCAGACTGAAACGCCTTCAGGCAGTAGCTCCCGCCGTAATTCAGATATGGTAATAATATCTCTATTGCAAATTAATTTTTGCAGAAAGTGTTGTATTTTTTTAAAACAATATGTGTCTTTGTTTTTCAGGCTTTAAGTAATGATGGCTTGCCGACTGGTTGGTCATCCCAAATTGCTCCAAATGGACGGATATTTTTTATCGATCACAACACCAAAACAACGACATGGATCGACCCTAGAACAGGAAAACCATCTGCAACTAACCCTGCAACTGCTGTACGATCTTCTAGACCAAGACATGATGATCTTGGACCACTTCCAGACGGCTGGGAAGAAAGGCTTCATACTGATGGAAGAATATTTTTCATTGATCATAGTAAGATTTATATGTTATCAACTTCACCTGCCATGTGAAAGTAAAAGTAATTTATGAGGTATTTTTAATTAATAGACACAAGAACAACACAATGGGACGATCCACGCTTGTCCAATCCTAAAATTGCTGGTCAAGCGATTCCATACTCTAGGGATTATAAAAGGAAATACGAATACTTCAAATCTAACCTCAAACGACCTGTGAGTATAACATCTGACTCAATATAACTGAACAGTCCTATACCTTAGATTAAAATCAGTTGGATAATTTTTGATTTTTAATTTTCACAGAACTGTGCACCTAATAAGCAAGAGATCAAAGTTCGTAGGTCTCATATTCTAGAAGATTCGTACAGAATAATTTCTCAGATTAATCGACCAGAACTGTTAAAGACAAAATTGTGGGTTGAATTCGAGGGAGAGCCTGGATTAGACTACGGAGGTCTGACAAGAGAATGGTTTTTCTACCTTAGCAAAGAGATGTTTAATCCATATTATGGCCTTTTTGAGTACTCTGCTATGTAAGTTAGTAATATATAATATCCATAAATCCCGTTTTAAGTATGTTTTTTAGGTTACAAGAATTTATATATGTTTAGGGACAACTACACGCTTCAAATTAATCCATTTTCTGGTCTGTGCAATGAAGATCACTTAAGCTACTTCAAGTTTATTGGAAGAGTTGCCGGAATGGCCGTATTTCATGGAAAACTTTTGGATGGTTAGTAATGTTTATAGAGGTATGCAAAAAAAGGGTTACCTGACAATAATATTATTTAAAATTATGTTTTAGCTTTTTTTATCCGTCCATTTTACAAAATGATGCTGGGAAAACCAATAGAACTGGAAGATATGGAAAGCGTAGACTCGGAATACCACAGGTCTCTACTTTGGATACGAGACAATGATCCGACTGAACTAGATTTGACATTCTGTGTCGATGAAGAGACTTTTGGCATAACTAGTCAGCGAGAACTTAAAACAAATGGTGCCCAAATCCCCGTGACAAATGAGAACAAAAATGAATATATCAAGTAAGGGGCTGAGTTTATAAGTGTGGTATGCATTCAGTAAATTACAAAATCTTTATAAAATGATTGTTCTATTTCAATACTCAGGTTAGTAATTCAATGGAGATTTGTTTCGCGGATACAAGAGCAGATGAATTCATTTCTAGAAGGGTTCAATGAAATCATTCCTCTTTCACTGTTGAAAATTTTTGATGAAAATGAGCTAGAACTGCTTATGTGCGGCATTCAAAATATAAACGTGAAAGACTGGAGACAAAACACTGTTTACAAAGGCGATTATCATCCAAATCACATAGTGATACAATGGTTTTGGAGGGTAAGGTCTTTTCGCCGCATTATATTTCTCTTCATCAAGTCGGTTGATTAAAATTCAATTAATATTCTTAGGTGGTTTTGTCATTTGATAACGAGATGAGAGCGCGACTTCTTCAATTTGTTACTGGAACATCTCGTGTACCGATGAACGGTTTTAAGGAGTTGTACGGTTCCAATGGACCTCAGCTGTTCACTATTGAGAAATGGGGCACGCCAGACAACTATCCAAGAGCTCACACATGGTATAAAATAACAAACCCCTTCTTCCCATTGTTGTTTAAATTAATGTATATAGTGTTAAAAATACCTTGATTTACAGCTTTAACCGACTGGATTTACCACCATATGAAAGCTACCAACAGCTGAAAGAAAAATTGATCAAGGCGATCGAAGGTTCTCAAGGATTTGCTGGCGTTGACTGATTTCCCAGGACCGAATGCTAAATTTGAAATTCATCTCAAATTATACAATTCAGTCTGCAATGCATGATGATTCGTACTATTGCCATAAAGATGAAAAATCAGAAAATCCGTCGTTGTGTTTGCACCGTAAAAAAATTTTGTTTGTAATTGTGTATGCAAGTTTGAGTAGTTATTTCGAGTGAAGTGTTTTAAATTACGCTACGAGTATATAGCTGAGAAATATTTTGGCATGGAAAGCTTGAAGATTTTTAAGTGATATACCATATCTGTTGTAAACTCTGTTAGATTTAATGTAATATTTTAAACAAGGTTAATTGCCTAATATTATCCCTTCAAAAGTTCAATTCTGCTATGTGATATTTGTGTCGTAGTCGTAGGTTTGATGGTTCATAGACGTTGTCAACAACTTCAAAGCCATATTAATGTAACTTGTGAGAAGATCAGTTTTGAATTTTACTAATTGCTGTGGATAAAATAAGACAGTACCATTTCAGCACTTCATGCGTTAATTCAATCGTTTGACTGTTGGGGTTACTTTCTGCTATTTTTTGTAGTTTCCTAATTTCAAAACATTCAATCCTTAGTTCAACTACAGCAAACCAATTCTTAATCTCAGATAGTCATTTTTGAAAGTTTGTAAGTTTTAATGTCGTATTATGTTGGAAAGGATGGAGAGCTTGATTAAAAGACAATCTAGGTTAACAAATGTATAGATTGGCAATATCGTAGATTTTTTGAATCAAAATTTTATCAATGCTATCCACCTCAATATTTTTTTCGATTACAACTGTTGTAATTTTTGAACAAAAATCCATTCCAGAATGCAATTGGAAACGTATGTGCCGTTTTTCGAATGTGTTATCACCAGGTGCTAAATGTTGCAGAAAAATTATCTGATTGAAGTTGTTATTAATCATTGATCATTCCTTCTTCCGTGTTTTATTTATGTTCAGTTGTGATATGCTAATTCATTTGGCGGATGGTCAGATCTTTGAGCTTCAATGACACATTCGGAAGTTATTTTAAGAAAGTTAAAGGTGAATTTATGAGATTTTATGATAAGAAAGATTTTTTTTCGTGTGTGTATTGATACTATAGAATGTTTGCAATTATGATTTCGTTGCTAATAACCGTATGCGTTCTATTTTGGAGCAATTACTAAACTCCATTCAATCAGCTTGCTTCAAGTTTGATGGAAATTCAATTAAAGTATTGTTCTACAGTCCCACATAAAATATATTTAGAGCATTGTCGTGATAGATTATTGATTGAGAGACTATGAATTATGCAATTGTAGTTAGTCTATTTAATAATCAGCTATTTTAAAACTAGTACAACTTATAATCTTAGCTTGACTAAGTTAGTGTTACAATACACCTACATAAATGTACCTCTTTTTATTCCTCGCTGCCTCTATATCATGTTAAAATAAAAGCATAATTAATGAAACTACAATTCGATTGTCGTTACGTGAACGTGAACTTCGATACAAGTCAATTGCGAATAAATCTTATGACATTAAATAAACTTGCATTGTCTCATAATTTTTGTACTGTTCGATAGGACCTAATATACTTCTATGGGTAGGATTGCATATCCTTACTAAATGTAATGAGTTGTTATTATAATTTACAATAAAACAAAAGGCATTAAATTGTTCTTAAAAAACTGAAAAAAGTTGACACAAATTTCAAAGGTCGCCTAGTCATTCTATAGCTTTCACAGCTAATAAATATGAGTATTGACAAAAAGTTCGTTTCAATAATTTGTGCGAGGTTTGTTTATACTGGTTGAAGTATTTAAAGTTCTAATCAGGATTTTCTAGCCTTTGATAAATGCAATTTAATCATGAAAAATTTAATGCCTTTTGTTTTATTGTAATTTATGCATCTCAAAATGAAAACTGGCCCAAAAACAAATGCATTAATGACTTTTCGGATTTTTTTATTGCACACATAGATATAGATATTTTATTGTACATCACCTCAATAATAACTAAACGATGAAATAATAATATGGGTACACAAACTCATGAATTGAATGCATTAAAATATCCAGAACTCGTTTCATGGAGAAATGCTCTTGTTTTGTACCTAGACACATATAATAGACACAGTAGACAATAGATATAATAAACAATAGACTTTCATGCAATATATTTGAGAGAAGTTTCATTTTAATTGTCCTTGAAGTTAATTAACCTTGCGTTGCAACTTTAAAAATAAGTAAGCAAGCAATAACCTCTCTTTCTTTTACCTATTTAATATGTTAATTTTTATCATGTATGTTGAGGATGAAGATTTGTCTTTTTAGAATTCTACCTTACAATTAGTTGTATTATTATTATCTGCAATCTAGTCCTTTTTCAAAGGATCAATGATTTTATTGAAGGACAAAATACAAGTTTCTATAACTTGTTCCATGAGAAAATACTCTGAGAAAATGTGCTGATCGTCTCTAATCATCCTCTTATGTCAATCATAATGATATTCATGTCTTCAACTTCAACAAGTTGAAACTCTTACTTAGACCAAATTCAAGTGGTTTGAGGATTATCTTAATCACTTAATAATAGCATACATAACAAATTATCATTACACTCTTAGGCTCTTACGGCAAATTACACTCTTATTATCAAAGAAGAAGGCAACAACAGCAAATGTAAAGTTTAAAGCAGTTACAGACAAATTATACATCTATCGATTGGAAAGATTCTCTCTCAATATGTTTGGAATAAATTTAGTGATGTTTTTACTATTAGCGATTTCGAGCATTGAAGCAAGGAAAAAGTTAAATCGCGACAGTGAAAATACACCAGAATATTTTGACCTTAGTTATTCATTTAATAAAGATACAATTTATTTTCCTGGACATAAGGAGTTCACGTTGAACAAAGACTACGTTGGGGTTAACAAAAGTGGAATTTGGTAACAAAGAATAAAACAGTTAAAAAATTGATGCGATGCATCTATAATCTTAAGATTTCAATTGATGTCTTTCAATGTTCCAATTTTAATTGAAGGTATTCAGCGTACTCGTTTTGTATGGGGGAACACGGAGGAACGCATGTAGATGCTCCCTTTCATTTTAATAAAGAAGGTTGGACACTTGACAAAATTCCACCATCTCGTATGATAGACGTTCCTACTGCAGTAATTGATGTAGAAACTGAAGTTAACAGTGAAAAATCTCCAAGTGAATTTATTATAGAGGTTCGGCATTTGATAGAATATGAGAAAAAAGGAAAGGAAGTTCCATTCGGGGGAGTAGTACTTTTTCATACGGGTTGGTCTAAATATTGGCCAGATAAGATCAAATATCTTGGATGGGACAATACCACTGCCACCGATGAAGGAAAAGCTTTTACCAACTTTCCTGGTACGATTATTCTCATCTTAAGCCTAGTATTCACTTATTAATCATTCATCTTAAGCGTTTATTAATTGATGATTTTTTTATACGGCAATAACAAAATCATCTAATAATTTTATTGGAAATCAAAGGATTATCATTAGAAGCAGCAAAATGGCTCACTGATGAACGTCAAATTGTGGGACTCGGAATTGATACTCCTTCTGTCGATGTTGGAAGCTCAAAGGTATTTCTATTTTTGAACGCAACTTTTTTATTCAAACAATTTTCCAACATAACAAGCATTTTAATGCAATGTAATGATCCCCTGTAGACCTTCCCTGTGCACGTGTTATATGGTGAAAAACAGATCTACAATATCGAAAATGTTGCAAACCTACACACAATCATTTCGAAGAGTGATTGCGAGCTGCATTTGTATGTAATGCCTCTGAAAATTATCGGAGCCACGGGAGGCCCTGCAAGAATTTTAGCTTATTGCAAATAAATCTTGTGTATGGTTATCTATTATTCTAACGTTTATTTAATAATTTCTGATGTACCGAATGGAACTAAACAAAAAAATACTTTGAACTTCGATCTGAATATTCTTTCTGATTTTTGAAACATCTCTTTTCTTAAATAAATGACAACAATTCAGAGCTTTTATGATATCTCATGTCCTATATTATCCTTCGCATTTTATAAAGTGTCATGTCCACAAACAGCTAGAATATATACAAATATTGAATGTCCTGTACCTTATCATAATTATAGTATTTTAAGATTATTTACAGCCTTAATCTTTAAAATGTTGCTAGAAACTTTCACAATTAATCACGGTTAATTCATATCTTTATGCTGTTTTAACCTTCAAAAATTATGGTTACAAACAATAGGATTAAATATAGAGAATGGTTTCAG
>JAQFZZ010001672.1:0-10441 GCA_034696405.1 Isotoma caerulea
GCCTTTAAATAAATGCCCGAAGTATAATTACTTTTAATTAATTGATTTAAATACAAAATGTAATTAATTTAATACTAAAGGATTTACACAGAATTGTTTTAATCAACTTATTAAGATTAGACTTGCAGCAATTCGATGAATTCAGTGCGGAAGGATTTATTAAAAAATACGGGAAAGGATTGAATTTCTATATTTACTATAAGGTATGATTATGACCTCGAGATTATTTGCTTGTATGTAACCCCTATGGTTGGTCTATGGAACTTTTAATCCGACTTTCCCTGTGAAATGGCTACAGTATATCATATTAGTTAGCACACAACAAAGAGTGTAATAAAACAGAAATCTCCATCATAAAATGATAACCTTGCGTTTATCTGGGAACTGAATCTTATCACATTCACATATGAAGTTTACGACGAGATGGGATGATGATATGATATGAAAAATAATAATCCTTGGAGATTGGAAACAACAAAAGGATTCTCAACCTATCTATATTCAGCTAATCTTTTTCTTTCCCTTTGAGTTCAACTTTTAATGAGAAAAATAAGTTGAGTCGGAAAGTCAACACATTTTTCAGGTAAAAAATTCGACATTTCAAGTAGAAAATTCTCAATCTTGTTTTTTTGAGACGTTTTTGTCCAATAGTTATACTAATGGACTATATGGGAAGTAGACTAAGTCGATAAGGTCGGATTATACTTGCTTTGAAGTTTGTTGAAGAATATTCAAAATGTTTTTCAAAGGTTTGAAATTTCATAAATTGTATCCGGTTACAGTTACGAAATATAATGATTTTGAGACATCGGATATTTTACCCGTGACATGCAAAAGGATTGAAAGGTGAAAGGATCGGATAATTTGGATTGGATATGATTTGACTGGGTTTGGAACTGTTGGAAATAATAATGATTTCAATTTAAGGATCTTCAATTCAAAGTGATCTTGTAAGTTTGGAAAAGTTGTAAACTTTTTGTAAAAATTTGAAATATTTTTGATAGTGAGAAAGGTAAGTTAATACCTTTAAGTTGTTTGAGAATCTATTTGTTTTATTTGATGTGTTGTTTGATTCGTACCTAATTTTTCTGTTTTTTTAGATTGTTTGTTGGAAATGTCAATTGTCATACTTAACGAACGACCCAAACTGTCGCATAGTTAAGTGTACTTTGTCGTAGAAGAAACTTTGTATATTTGTTTTGGTGTAATTTGATTAATATAAGGAGAAATTATTGTCAGCTGTAGAATGACATGTGTCAGTTGGTTGAGAATTTAAAAAAGCCTTTTAAAAAAGTTTTAAAATTTAAAGCTTGAAGTATTATTTAAAAAAATTAAAATATGGAATTTAATAATGCAATGTATTTTTATTTAAAAATAAAAAATAAATCAAGTCCAAAGTCATTAAACTTTTTCCCCTTAAAAAGGTTAACCTTTCAAAAAAAAATTGACCTGTTGCCCACTGACTGTCACCTGTCATTCTGCACTTGTTTCTAGTTAGTTACACGGTCTATTACATTTTACAACTGTAGGGATTTATTTAGGTGTATTTTTATAGGGTAGTAACTTCCTTCCTGTTTTTCTACTCAGCCGGATAATAGGCTTCAATCGACATAAGAACGAGCTTATGGTCGATTGATCGTCATATTTTTTCTTATGAAAGTGAGAGATTGCTACTGCTTCTTGTCAAAAATATTTATGTATGAAAATAAAACTGGGAAATGATCGCGTCATATTTGAGGAAATAGGAAATGCTTCTAGAGGTTTTTTTCGTAATTTTGTTCGGATCGAGTATGGGTGAAGATGTGCCTAATATTAATATTAAAGAATATTGAAGATTTGAAGACGAACGCACTTTTCAATGAAAAGTGTCGAGTGAAATAATCCAGAGGGATTTGGATTTTCTTTCCAAGAAGAAAAAAGATTTCGGGGTGATCTTGTTATGCTTTAAGTGTTGTAAATAAATTATAGGGTGGAAATTGTTTAACAGTTGGATTGTTGGATGGATGATTTTACTACCCGTGGGTGTTATCTCAAGTTAAGTGTAATTGAAAAATGAAAAAGTCACTTAATGGTTAAATTAGCCACATATTTTGCCTATAGCCAGAAATTTTGTTGTAGTAATTTTAAAAAATTATTTTTTAAATATTTTAAATTTACTAATTTAAAAACTACTTTTATAAGTTTTGCTAATTCTGGACAAATTTAAAAAAAAGAGATTCTCAACTTTTCTCAAAACATCTTGTAAGTATTTCTAAACGGTCCATTTTACTATTAATAATGTTTACTTTATAAACTCTCAAGAGATTTATCCCATGTAGTATCACACTTAAGAAAACACGGTAACAAAATAAACTTTGAGGGTCACGAACTCGCCTTTTTATCCAAGAAAAAAGTATTATGATTTCATGAACATAACGTAACATAAGAGCCTCTCTCTATATTTACCTATAATGGCTTACAAGACAAGACTTAAGACTTTTTTATGTTTATAAACGATGCATACAAATAATATAAAAGGGAACTTTCTCCTGATAAATTTATGAATGAAACGAATGGATGACTAATTCTACTTTAGATTACATTGTGTTCTTTGTCGGCTCTTTTTTTCTCTTGTCAATTCAAACATTATTTTTGGAGTAACTTTTGATACTGTTTTTATCTCTCGTGAGACCTTTTAATTTTTAATTTGAATGATTATATATACAGCCCAGTTTTTATTTTTGGAGGTGCCCAAGGGGAAAAAACTTTTGTTTTAGGGGAAAAGTAAAAAATTAAAAAACAGTTTATGTGAAAAAGTTTTGAAAACTTTGCAGACATTTTTGGGGCTTTTTGAGAGGTTTTGTATTTTGTACAAAGGCTGATTTTATATATATGCATTTTTATATGCTTTTAATAACTCAGAGAAAAAAACACCCTTTCAAAAATTGCAAAAAAATTTTTCTAAATAAAAAAAACTATGGGAAAAATATTTTAAAAAGCTTACCTTGTAATAAATCGGAGTAATATTTGCAATTCCCAATCCTCAGATTAACTTTGATTTTATTTTATTTGTTTTTTATCTTAAATATTTAAGAGAAGATAAACGGTTGTAAAACACTCAATAATAAAGAAAGCTCTTAGGCTCTGTTGACTTATGAATTTAGAAGATGTTTTGAAGTTAACTTGTGAAAGGACGTTTGAAGACTGATCTCTCCGGGAGGAAATAAGCTTGGACTTATAGAGAGAGAGTGAAGTCAAGTAAGACAAGAAAGTCCACAGGTTTATTCTATATTATATACAGTAAAGATAAATCGGAGCGAAATGTAGGATATGCAGAGAGTGAGATGCCCGGGTTTTGTACCATTAGAGTAAAGTAGTCTAGTCACTCACTCAGTCCAACTAACTGGCTTTCCCTTTCTAACCGAATTTTAACACTGAAAAGTAAAACACACACTGACATATTCGCTCTCTCTCTCTCTCTATAGGAGGAAATGAAAGGGAAAAGGAATACCTTGTTAGTCAGCCTGATGCATTTTTTTCAGCCGATTAGAAATTACGTTCTTGTTTATTTTAAATAATAATTTTTTGGCCGGTGTGGGTTTTAAAAAATTATTTTGATTTGGTTTGGACAGTTTGGTTTGGGTCGCTTTAAATTTTATCCAGTTGGGGCGAAGGAATTTATGCACGGTTCGGTCTTCAGTTTTGTCTTGTATGGTTGAATAGGTCTTAAGATGAGATTTGATGTAGATTGTAGATTGTAGATGTGCTAACTAAAAGACCCATAATGAATGTGAATGAGAATTCATCTCTCCAAGTCCTACCTTTATTTCACGCTTATTATAAATTCATTCAGAGAGAGAGAGAGAGATTTCTTCCAGGAAGAATTTTTTAAATGACGCTTGGAGTGACTGGTTTGGTTGGGTGTATTTTAAAATGTTATGTATTGAGTGAATAAGTGTTATTATGAGACTGTTCTGTTAGCAAGAGAGAGTTAACAGTGTTTTAGTTTAATGAGATAATTTGTCACGTGTGGCAGTTATCCTGTCTGTATGGTTCATTTAGTTGAGTGAGGTTGCGAGGTGATCCTTATCAAGTGGTTTTATTATTGGCAGATGTATTAGATAGATAGGGTTGTGAATGTATGGAAATTTGTTGGATTTGAGATAAGTTAGGGAAATATTTATTGAGTGAAGTGTGATTTGATAATTTAAATTGTTTTAGAAATGCATATTAGGTCAGTAAAGAAATTTAAATTTGAATATAATTTAAAAATAAATTATTTTTATTGAAATCGGAATTTTCGTTAACCTTTGTAGTGATACTTTGAGATTTGAGATGATATTGTTGGAATCGTATAAATGTTCCAAGGATCACACTGACACTATCTCCTACGCCATAGGGATAAATTATTTTTAGTTTTTTGTAAAATTTCAATGAATAAGAATTTTTTTTAAATAGAATATTTTAATTTTTGCGAATTTTTTCAGTTTTTAATTAATTTTAGGTTTTTAATTTTGGAACTTTTCCCTTACAATAAACAAGCGTGACAAAAATCGAATAAAATCAAAATTAACGGTTAAAGATTTTATTGAGAATAAAATTCGATCCGTACTTATATTTATCTGTGGTAAAATATTAGAGTTATAAGTATAATTTTAGCACTGCTATGCTGGAGAGAAATTGAAAGCGGATGAGCTTTTCTCAATTGTGTTGTTTATGAATTGATTGGCTCAAGTGCATCGTTTATTACATGATAACTAATGCTATTTTATGATCTAGCTGATTTGCATCTCCATTCTATGCTCGTTGTGTACGGGGTTTAAGTAAATCTATTAATCCTGGACGCAGCTGGAGGAATTTGGTGTTGCTTTTAATATCATATTTAGGGTTTTCTATTTTAAGTTTAAAAGATCATCGAAAGATTCTATTCCAGGCCAAGGTTGTTCCTAGACACAATATGCAGAAAATTCATTGCTCGTGCATTATACACACAAAGAATGATTACCAATTAGATTGAGTGAATGAAGTTTAAAATTTGAATTAATTACAGTCAGATTTTAGGGAGTTTTATTCATCAGAAGTAATGGATTCGATTATTACCCGGATTTATACTGTTCGGGTATTTCTGTTGTAACAAAAGGTTGTGTTTCACTGTTACTGTTATTTGGAAAATTTTGTGAATTCTGAATTAGGTTAAGAGGAAAACCCATTAGGTTTAATGTGTAATGTAATGATTATGCAAGAATTCAATCTGGATAATTATATGCATTGGTTTGGGATTAATGGAGAAGAAAAGAAATAGAAAATTGATGTGAATGAAAGTTTAATGTAATAAAATATTTTGATCTTATATTTAATCCCATGTGCTGCATATATAAGCATAGGCATACGAGAAAGCATTATTCACATTCACAAAATGTAAAAAGAAAAGTTTGAAAATGTTTCAATTAACCCCGAACATTTTGTAAAATGGTTTAAATTGCATCCTCCTTCACAAATACAGATTAAATGGTGTGGTATTGAGTGTTAATTACATAAGTGGATTCACTATTAATTGCCGCATATTATGGAGAGTATTTTGTTTTGTTAATGGAATTTTAAATTGATGTGATGATAAATTACGGGCTTTTTAAAATTTAAATTGCGTCCAAAGTTTATAAACAATTACTGTGGACTGTCAATATTTTTACTAACTTTTTTATTTTCATTCTTCCTAGGTATTTCATTTTGGGCAATTTTAATAATGTAATGAATAATATAATGGTTAAATGAAAATGTTTTTCGCCTGTCAAGTATGAAATTGCCTCTGTTAAGTGTAAGTTAGGTAAAAACATTACCTACTCAACTAGCACTAATGTAAATGCGTGTTGATCAAGACATTTAAGTATGAGAGAGAGAGGTCATTAATTTTTAAAGTTCATCATGTTTTTCTCTAAGATCGGATTATTTATGCAAGGACACGTGGCTCCGGGTGTTCAGTCACTTTTATTTTATCACATTGTGTAACAAGACGGAAGCGTAAACCAAAAACTAAACAACATGAACAAAGTACATGTATAGTTATGTAAGTCCAAAACAGTTTGAGATTGTTCGTGCTTTTAAGAAATCATTAATTTTCTTCAAAGTTTATTAATCAAGCGAAAAAACATGTAACAAACAAGTTCTTCATAATTTGTGTGCAGATATTTATAAGATTTTACCGGTGGGACATTTCACATAATATATAAATTCTTTGGAGGCGAATTGATTTTTTTTAAATTTAAGAATTATATGAAAAAAGTGTTAGTGATTTCTAAACAGATTTTGACTGTTATGTTCTAATGTGATGGAGTGGGACGTGACCGGAACTGAAATCTCCGTTGTCCAAGTTTCTAAGCGGAGTGGAAACTTGAGACCTGAATACACAAAATGCGATGCTGGATGTGACGTCTGGCTAATTAGTTGATGAGGATTTTATAGTTGTAAGTAGGAAATGAGAAATCCCGTTTATTATTACGGAGTCAGGGATTCTTTGTGTAGGCTTTACATTTATGTAACACAGTTACGCAATGATTGCAAACGAAACTATCAAATTCTTTAAAATTGTATAGAATTATAAGGGAATGAAATTTAAAACAATCACAATCACAATTTATTTATGTAAAGGTTATAAATATTGTATAACAGAACACTGACTGAAATAGAATGGACGTTTCATAATTCAATTTCACAAATATTCAGAAATGTTTTGTACAAATGTAGAGCAATAAAAAACCTAATTATAATTTTATGGCGAAAAAAGTTTATCCATTGATAATTGTACAGGGCGTTCAGAAATGAGCACTACAATGGAATTTTTTCCGATGATATCCTTAGGGGCTGTGCATAAACTACGTCATCGGGATACTTCAAAATTTTGACCCCCTCCCCCCCCTAATCACTATAGGCTCTTATGGAAAAAACCCTGCTTTTTTGACCCCCCCTCCCCCCTATGTTGGCTACGTAGCTTATGCACAGCCCCTTATGGGACTAAAAAAATGTTGTTATGGAAACAAAATTGTTCTATTTCAAATCCTTATCTTCCATTGTAGTTAGTGCTCATTTCTAAAAGCCCTGTACAAAACTAAACTGAAAAACATTTAAAAACGAAGAACATTCCCCAAAATTCAATTAAAATGGAAAAACATATTTTATGATAGGTTGTTCTACTTCCTAGGAAATGAAATCCCCTTGTGTTCAAATTCAACGAATAATGTCCAAAATATTGGTCAAATGCGTCAGTAAACAGTAATTCGTCCTGACCACAATAATCCCTTTTGGACATATTCCATTCGACATACTATCCATTATTAGTTGTAAATTGTAAACGGATATTTAGTCCTCTATTGTTATTTTTTATGAATTCTATTTTAAAATTTTTTATTAGATTGACATTTTCAATCTAGGTGTAACTTGTCCAACGTCCATTTCATTTTCTATGATATGATCTTTCGACTTGACTTTGTCTTTCTTTGCAAAATATTGTGTGCGTTGTTTGGCTAAAAACTTCCATTTGGATTTGGTATATAAAAAGCAGTATAAAGTGTGTTTTTGGACGTAGGTAATTTCCTGTGAATGCCACATCGTCACAAGTTCACAAGTCTATTTTGATAAAGAGAGAAAAAGAGCTGGCTGTAGGCTGTAGGGTGAAAGGACAATAATGGATAATGGACACAAATGCACTGGGGATGGAAAGCTAATAATGAAATGTGAATGTTACATTGACAATTTCAATAATAGCTAAATAAAATCAAGAGGAATTCGCACTGTGTATTTTCTCTTTTTGTGAAGAATGCAAAACACAATGGGGTTCTGTACAAAGACGACATTCAGTTAGATGGAAATAGGAAATGGGATCGAATAGACCGGTATGTTATATTTGGTTGTTGACATTTTTGTCTATACAGTTGGACTGGGAAATGTCTAAATGTATTTGGGCCGTTTAGAAAGAAAGATGGGAGATGATTTAAGCTATAATATGTAAGAAATAATTGAAAAAACACGTGCATTTTTTAGGTTTTGATTTATCGGATAATCGCTGGCTTTTGAATTCAACGGGGGATTCTAAGATGCAGAGGGTCACTTTGGCAGCCGAAAGGGTAAAGACCGAAGGGTGTATCTTGACCTGAAGCCGCTGCGCCCGAAAGGTTCTAAAGGCGGAGTGTCATGTGCCCTGGAGGTCAAGCCTATGAGTCAAAGTGTGTGGAAGGTCAATTAAGCGTCTCAAAATGCCCTTAAATTCTCCCGTTGAACCCATAAGCTAGCATATTATATTTTTATATTACGTAAATTTATTTTCATGCTTTATGGACTTAACCTTTAACTTGCATAACAAAATGTAACATTTGCGAGAACTTTCTAAAAATTTTCTTCCGCAATGCAATGGAGTATAGGACGAGAAAATAGGAACAAATGCTTTCCTCGTATATGAGAAACATCATTAGAATAATCCTATTTTGATTTCAATCTCCTTTCATTTACTGTTAAAACCTTTTTATACTTTTGTGAAAGGCATTTCAAAATTTCCCTAATGTAAAGATTTGTAAGGAGTGATGGGCTTTTGGGAATAAGTGGAGTGTGTACACACTTAATGAAAATATACTGGATGGATTTAGATAGAAAAAGATTTTTTAGGTTCGTTTGGATAAAAAATGCGCAGTTGGAATCGGAAAAGGATGAAAAGGTTGTTTTAGTTAATTAATTTCATTTTACATTTAGTCTTTTTCTTGTTTTGTAATTTCATGTGTGATTACGTTTTTATTGTTCTTGGATTCAAAAGGATCTATTTATGTTTTAAGTCAAATGTTAGGACGCAATATTTATTATATAAATTAAATAATTTTTAATATGTCTGTCCATCCGACAAATGCTGTGTGAATCCTGTAGTATTAAATTAATTACATTTTGTATTTAAATCAATTAATTAAAAGTAATTATACTTCGGGCATTTATTTAAAGGCATTCTTGTTCAAAAAAATCTTAGGATTAGATTGCATTTGCAAAGATTTTAAATTTCGAAGAAACATTTCTGGATTTTAAATTCAGGCATTTTTATTATATTTGCAAGAGCTTAACGCTATTCGGATTAGCCTAATATATTAATTTTTAATTATTAATCTTTTAAAATAATCATTACATGAAAATCCCCTCATTAGATTACTTAAGTAATTAAACACAAATAGATATTAATTTTAAATTAAGCAAAGCATCTAATTTACTTATTGGATGTAATCCTCTTTATGAAAAACCTACACAGAAAATAAATTACTTAGGGATGATTTCTCCATGAATTATTAAGTAGCGATAGCTACTTTATAGGAATGCTCTGTCTGTCTGTCTGTCCGTCCGTCTGTCGCACCGATAACTTTCGAACGCATTGAAATAATCGCGCACAATTTTTTGCGCTGGATTCAGTATTCTTTAAGGACGGTTGGTATTGAAAATCAGCGCGCTGCGCTTAAGCGCCCTTGCAGCGCTTATAAGCACCCTGGGGCCCAAATTTGATAAAAATCATGTGATACATGATTTCATGTCTACAAACCGTCAGAAATTCAACAGTGATAACGATTTTTGTTATACAAGGTTAAGAAGGTCACAAAATGAGGTCAAAGGTCAAAAAAGCTCATTTTTCACATCCCCTTTTATCATACCCCAAAACCCTTCGAAATAGTGTAGGGGTCAAATACATAAGCCCCATGTTAAAAATTTAACATTGGGCTTATGGGAGAGGTCTCCTAGGGTCAAAACTTTAACATTGAAACCGTGAATTTCAGCAAGGGTCAAAGCACATTGACGCCCAATAGGGTTTTGGGGTATGCCTTTTATAAAAGGCCAAAGGATGTCTGTCTGTCTGTCTGTCCGACCAACCTTTG
The DNA here is from genome assembly GCA_034696405.1 of Isotoma caerulea. Lineage (NCBI taxonomy): Eukaryota > Metazoa > Arthropoda > Collembola > Entomobryomorpha > Isotomidae > Isotoma > Isotoma caerulea. The sequence continues at coordinate 9,870 of JAQFZZ010001672.1, forward strand.
ATTGGCTCAGAGCACAGAGAGAGCCAATGAGGGCGCCCTTTTACATTCTGCTCTACCCCTTTTCTAATAGTGGCGGCTACCTTCGATCTAATCTTTTTGTTGTTTACTTTTTCTTCTTAGTTTTCATTTCACAAATCGCGCATGCGCGTGCTGAATTTTGAACGTCGTTTGTTTTAAAATCTTTCAATCTTTAGGAAAAGGTTGTAGGAACATTATGAAAGGAGAAGGTTGAAGGAAGGAGATGAAAGTAGAATGTTGTTGTAGGAAGGAGATGAAAGGAGGTTGTAGGAAGATCAGAGTAGAAGGTTGTTGTAGGAAGGAGATGAAAGGAGAAGGTTGTAAGAAGAAGATCAGAGTAGAAGGTTGTAGGAAGAAGATCAGAGTAGAAGATTGTAGGAAGAAGATCAGAGTAGAAGTTGAAGGTTGTAGGAAGGAGATGAAAGGAGAAGGTTGTAGAAAGAAGATCAGAGTAGAAGGTTGTAAGAAGATCAGAGTAGAAGGTTGTAGGAAGGAGATGAAAGGAGAAGATCAGAGTAGAAGGTTGTAGGAAGAAGATCAGAGTAGAAGGTTGT
>JAQFZZ010001673.1:0-10432 GCA_034696405.1 Isotoma caerulea
ACTAAAAAGTTTTGCTATGAAAAATAATTCTTTTAGCACCAAAGTGGTACTTTTATAGAGTAAGGTACTTTGCAATGTCAGGTTTAGTTTTTCATTGTAGAAGCATTTCAAAACATTAAATCTTTGTAGTTTGGACATTAAGATAAAATTCTTATTAAGATATGTTACACTTACAATACAACTTACAACTCTTATTATTATCAAATTATCATTTGAATTCATAATTATAATAACAATGATAATTAACGGAAATCTACCTACCTGTGGTAAGACAAGAGGTAGAGATGTAGTGGAAGAATTGGAATTATTATTCAAGCTGCTATTAGTAAGATGATTATTATGATGGTGATGATGATGACCTGGACTGGCACTGCTGGACCGATGACCATGAAGATGACCCAGTCTGTCTAAGCTACTGGACCTTCCGATATTATTATTAGTTGTCGTGCTATTAATCACCGTAGGAGATCCTCTGCTACTTCTACCACTGCCTTTTGGATTGTTGTTGTTGTTGCTGTTAATGCTATTACTTGAATTACTATTTTTATTACTATTACCATTAAGAGCACTACCACCACTGCTATTCGTATTAGTGTGACCAATTCCAGATCGATTTTGATGGGAATGATGATGATGTTGCTGTGCAAGTTGTTGCTGATGATGATGATGATTCAAAAGATGATGGTGGTGATGATGATGAGCTTGTTCTCTCTCTCTTGAAGAATCTCTGCTGGATAAAAGTGGACTTGATAAAGGCATTGGTACTGACACTCCTTGAGGTCCTGGTGGTGGGGCTGATGGTTGAGGGAGTCCTTGGAAGAAGGGTCTCGTCCCCTCTAAAATATTCTTGTAATCCATTTTCTGTAATAAAGAAAAGAAAAAAAATTCGCAATTAGTTTCATTTCATTCATAGATTTTTATAGCTTTTCAATTCATAAGTTTATTCTCGTCTGGAACCATACATATTGCCTATATTTTATTTATTGCATTAAATATGAACATTGCATGCATCCCTATACTCCATCATGTTCTTTTAATATTTATGCGATTAGATAAGAACGTAGTGAAGAGTGGAATGAAAAGTACCATCACATCACTCATACGAACACAAATACCAGACAGTCTACTTATCTCTAGTAATAATAATATTTGAAATTTTTAAAACATGTACCCCCAACTGAATAACAAAAGTGATGACGACGACGGACCAAGCTGGTAAATTTCTAATTGGGATATTTTCAAAGGTTGAAGAAAATGACCCTATCGGGCATTACATTACAGGACAAAATGACATTAAGTTATTTATGAGTTGAATTTAATCTCATTCAGCATTTATATCTCGTTACAGCTTGTATGCATTCTTAGATAACCAAACTGTCCAAAATACATGTATCTCATATGTAAAACCTTTCCACATGGAAATTTGTGAAATTATGTAAATAATAAATCTGTCTGATATGATGTGGTGTGATTTAACTATATTCCATATCTATCCAAATTAAGGGTTTCAAATTACTAACAAAATCATACATAAGATAATTATTTTATTTTATTTTAATAACACTAAGGAAATACGAGCATGGGTGACTATAAAGCTATTACGATTAAATATGTATTAAAGTTGCACTCAAGTTAGCCAAAGCTTGGTGGTATGGCCACATCTTGCATTGCATTGTGCATCCACTATCCACCTTTGATACAGATTTATAGTAGGATTTAGAAGAATATAATATAGAAGAGTGGGTAATAAAAAATAGATAAAAAATGTGATTTCAAGGTGAATGAACCACCACCACCACCACGATACTAGCAAGCATTAAAAATCCAACCTAGTCTTGTGCCTAGGTATAGAATCCAACATGCATTTAACAACCCATGGCATGCCAGTTCAGTCAGTGTTGGTCTTTTGAATCTCTTGGAGTTTTGTTCGAGGATGATGATGGAGTTCTTTCTTTGAGAACGGAAAGTAAAGTGAAGGAAAGCAAACCAGCACGGGATTAGTAAATATATGGCATAATATATAGTAAAAAGTATGATAAATTCATATTATCTATCTAGTACGTACGTAGCACATACAAAAATAATAATAAAAATGCATGGAAAAGTATGTGCCATGAATTGCATTGCCTAAAAGTAAAGTTGTAAGGGGGGGATGATGATGATGATACCAATGTGTATTATTATACATCTTGGATTTTCGTGGATGGAAGTTGCATGAGGTTTTTTGGCAGAACATCAATCTCAAATCTTTCTAACGCCTGACTCACGTACATACAAAATACACAATCGTTTTACAATTGTCTCTTCTTTATTTAAAAGACCGAGGGTTTTATTATTATTCGGTTTAAGCTTAAGTACCCTATTATGCAATGCTATGCTCGAAGCTCCAACCAAAACCAAGGTTTAAGACCAGGTCGGAGTTTTTGCACGTTTTAATTTCTGTGAAGGTCTCTTAGCTAAATAAATACATTAAAGTTATATTTTTACACATGGTGCATGTTTTTTATGCAAGTTCTATAACAGGATGCAGTCACTTGTGACTTTAGTGTGTGTACTGTGTGTGTGTAAAATAAAATGAATGGTCGTGGTGGTGGTGGTGGTAAAATAGCAAGTTTGTCTCAAGTCTCTAAAGCTAATCTTTTTACTTCGGGCTCTCCGAGTATTCCGTCTATGTTGTGTCGTCACCGTCACAGAATCAAATCACTTTTTCATTCCATCCTTTACTTACATACTTGTCCCAGCTTAGTTAGTTACTACTGACTGACTGACTTTCAATTTATAGTGAGATAATGAAGGACGCTTTGAACTTGACTTGTATTTGTCTATTTTATTCATCAGATTTCAATATAATTAAATCCTATTTCCTTTATCTAGGTTGAAAGCTTCCTTTTATTTTACCGTTATGCGTTACAATAAAAAAACTTAATTGGTACCAGGAATCATAAATCATGCTGAAAATTTTAACTGGATGTATGAACGCGTAAAAGTTTTATTTTTAGTTGTTTATAAGACAAGCTTTTAGGTAATAAAATTAGCTAAAAAATGTAAACCTTCTGAAGTTTAAAATAAGTTTCGTTTAAATTATTTCCCTTTCTAAAAATATTATTGCTCTTTGTAAAGTCTCAAAGGAAATCTGATGGTTGCAAAAGTGGGAAATGAAAAGATGAAGATCAAGTCTTCTGCTGGTGGTTTAACTTCGTGTCTGCCGGTGGTATGGGATGGTGTTGAGTAAAGATTTTAGTTAAAGCTTGAGAGATGTGAAAATATACTATTGGATTCAAGTACAACCCTAACCCCAGTCTGCGCAAAACCTTCATCCACCTCGATCACCATTTCATTTTACTTTGTGTACAAGAACCAACCAACCTCCGTACGTACGTTAGTAATGCCTTACTTTTCTTTGCATTTCCGACTTTAGTAAAGAGAGGGTTGAAAAAGGCTTAGAAGCAAATATAAAATTCTAACCTATAACTCCTTCTTCTTAGCTTAAAGTTAGCTCACCAGTTTAAAAAAATGTTCATCTGGATAATCTGAATAATCTCTTACGATTTTTTTCCTATAACAGCCGTTTGCCTTTTACTTTCTTACGTTATGTTAATAATGCATTGAATACTTTGGAGTAAAAAGCGTACCGAAAGATTATTAGCTTAGAGACTGATTGTGAGGTGAGAACTAGTCTTGGATCCTAGACTGATTATAAATATTAATATAAGTGCAACATGCATGAGGCATATTATTAGATGCAGATGAAAATCCTTTCTTGGTAATGTCAGCTTTAAACTCTTTAAATTCAAATATTCATTCTAGAGCTATAAGAGCCCTTCCTCATCTGTATATTGTGTCAGTGCTGATTATTATGCATATATTCTTTTAAAATTTTCAGTTTCTCAGTTACCTACTATTTTACAAAAGTAAAAATATATTACTAAAAACTAGACCAAACGACTATATACTATTCTTTAATTTTAGTCTCTGTCTTACAGTGCCCCAAAAATCTGGTTGCAAATAACTTTTAGTTAATAATTTCAAGAAAGCTTTCCTTTTAATGTTATTACATTTTGCTTTCTGAATCGAACTTAAACTTAAACACGATACATAATCCAATTTTGTGCATAGCATGTAAATAAAAGAATAAATTGTATCTTCTTAAAGTAATGTAGCGTTTAAAAATATTTTTACGTACTTTTGTCAACCTATACTTTTTCAAAGACATAACATGACATGACACCTTGAGTAAAACACGATGTGCATGACACTATTTAGTGTTGGATATGCGCCCGATATAAAAAAATATATAGTACTAATCTAACTATAACAAGCTGAAGATAACGCGTATCATTTTATATGATATAATAATAACCTAGCGAAAACACTCCGCTTATCTCATCTATCAACAGCAGGGCATTCTTTAGTGCGTAAATCCTTGTGAATCTCTTTTACTTCTCATTCTATTCACATTTTACTTACAGAAAAATGTAAATTTTATCGTTGTAAAATTCTTTATTATAAAACAATTTGGATTTTAAATGCAATATATTGCAATTCTTAATCGTACTCAGCAAACTCGCATAAAAATTGCTAGTCATGTAATTTCCAACCGGGTATTGCATCATGGTATAGCTTTAGCTAGGAACTCATCTTCAGACTTCAGACACAGCTGTAAAGATATGTATTCATTCGATATAGATATTCCCGTGAGTCTCATGTTACCTCATCGGTCGATATCAAGGCATGCGAATTTTTACTTTGCGAAATTTTGGGACTGCGTACCCTACAGGTTTTCATTTTCTGGTATTTTATTGCAAAAAATAACTGAGATATATAAACTCCCGTAAAATTCCAAAAGTTTTTTAACGAAATTGCGATTCGGTCTAAATGGTTAAAATTACATTTTAAGTATCGAACTGCCAACTGTCACTGCCAAATTACTTTAAATCCTCTAAATATTTTAGAAATTTTAAAAGGCCGATTATTTAACGAAATCCTTGTTTATGTCTCATGCCATACCTAGTCAACATTTGTGATGGATGGACCAAGGGTTTTATTGAAAATTGCGAAAAGGAAAATAGCACATAACCCCTTTATATTGCAAAAAAGTTTTTTTTTAATAATATTAATTCGTATTTCCATCGACAGAAGTTTTTATAGTCAGCACTTTCCCATGAGAATTGAAAGATTGGTAAGTGCACCAAACGTGTCTAGACTACTAAGGAAAACCGAATACTACTGGATATTCGGAACATTTAAATCGAACTAAATCCAATCCAAGTGATGATGATGATGAACATAACTAAACCATCATCATGACTAATTTAAGGAATCTAAAATTAGCCTGTTGTGATGACATGGGGCTGAACCCCCATCAGATAAAATGCAATTCGTGCGTTAGCTAAAACTCATGCCAAGTATACATATACACAAAATATTGTGCATTCATATGGTGCAGATGGGAACTGCAGATTATACATTTTGACTATAATAATATGACCAACAATTTCACTTTATATGTTTACAGAAAAAAATTATAATAGCTTCTGAGAGTCTAAAGGAATGGTCATCATAATAGATCATAAAATCTTCCAAACTCGTTTTCATCCTTGTACATATTTTGTATATTTTATTAGCAGATGATTTATGTTCAAAACAATAAAAAAGAACCTCCAACGCATATGCATGTTTTACATTTTTTATTTGGGTTTAAAATTCTTGAAATATAAACTAAATCAACCAAAAATCGAAATTCTTTAAACTATAAAGACAAATCTCCTCCACCCATGACAAATTGCAGTTGCACCCAGACTGCAAAATAAATGTAACCTGTTGCAAATTTATTAAATGACTAGAAATAATATTTTACAGACACTGGCTGTATTTGCAAATTATATGAAATGAAGTGACAAATCATTCCTTTTTTTGCTAACAGTGCTGACGGCATTGTAGCTGCAATTCTACAATACCACAAAATTGATAATAGTGACTCTAACTGAACTTATACTAGATAGATATGCCAATACTAAACTTGAGTAGTAGCACAATTAACATTAACAGTCAAAAGCAGGTTACTGCCCTTCTCAAGGATAAAAAATTATACGCAGCTAACTAATATTGTATACAACAATGCCCTAAAATGTAGCTCTAGTCACATACATAATTTCATTGTATAAATTTATATATCATAATATAATTAGCATATTATAGCATAATCAAGCTATAAGAAGTAACATATCCAAATAACATAAATCTACATCACATCCACAATGCAACTACGCATGCCATAATAGTATTAAGTATAGTTAACTATTGTATGCAACATTAATAAAAACAATGCTTTTAAGTACGCAAAATGCTCCTCACAAGGTTGTTAGATAACGTGTGTGTGTGAGTCCTATGCTTTTTATATTCTTTTCTTGATAAATTATAGAGAGAAAAAAAGACCTAATGATTTTTTATATCCTTTTTTATGCATTTCCCTTTACTTGAAACTTAACTGTAGCAAATATACACAATTTGAAAAACAATGAATGTTATATATCCATATAGATACAGGTTACAGGTTTGGATCAATACCAACTAACTCCCAACAATAAAATTCCTACGTACATGGAAAACAAAAGGGAAAATGCTAAAAGGTAATCCAAAATCCAATTGTACTCTGTCTGTATGTCATATATACTATACTTCTTTAAGATTATTGTAACTCGAAGGTACTTAACGCACCACAATCTTTAGTAAGAATCAAAGTGATATTGACAGTGATGGGTTTTTTCAATCAACTTAATCATCTTTGAATTATGTCAAGTCAATATAGGGAACACAGGCGTAAATTAATATTTAAAACTTTTGTGTCAACAACCAAGTGCTTTTTCCCAGATGAAGGAATATTTTCAGTTGATTTTCACAGTACAAATTATATAAAGGCCTGTACTTGTATGTTTCGCATCCTCCCTGTGAATATGTAAAGGAAAGTTCCATTGCAACCAACATACATACATACTCATCATGGGATGGAACTGGAAATGGGGAAAGTTTACACCGCTTTTCCAAACGGGATCGATATTTCACTCACTTGCGTTGCATTGCATTTATTCTGCAACAGCTTTTCATAGAATCTGCTTTACAAAGCTTTAGTTTTGCTATAGCAAATGCACTCTTTTATCTTTTGTATATAGACATTCTCTATTTGGAAGGATTTAAATTATTGACTGATTTAACATTTTGTGATTTCTCATTCTCAGTAGGCATTTAGTTAATTGTAAGTAATCAATTGGAATCCCATGGAGGTCGATTGAATTCGGACGATATTGAAGATTAGAATTCTGAGAATGCACAAAGTGCACCTGTGGTGCTTTACTGCTATGCAACATTAATTGGTTGCATCTATTTATCACTTACATAACTCAATCGATAACCTTAATTAGTAAAATAAAAGCCTGTAATTGTTTGCCAAACCCAAGTATATAAGAATAAGAATGCCCAAACTCATCCTCATCTCATCATACACTTTCCCTCAAATGCTCTCTTAAAGTAAAATACCTAACGAGAAAGTCTCTTTTCCGTGAAAACACCTTACAAATTATTACACGGAGTTGTAACGAATAGCCACTTAAAAGTGAGAAAATGATTCTTGAAAACTTTAAAACAAAGGGTTGGTATAAGTATATCACAACCGGGCATTTATAGGTTGAGAGATATATAAGGCTGAAATAGCAAGAGTCAGTAGAATACTATGATGTTAAAATATCATTCTTATTCCTTGCTAATGGTGAGTGCGGACCGAAAACCTCATTTTATAATATTATTTGATCGTTGTTCCTTTCGTACAAAGGAGAATTCACGGTTGACTGGGATTTTGCTTGTAATGAAAATTAATGACTCAAGTTTATTACTCAAGGTAAAAGTAAAGTCAGCTCTTGGTCTAAAGACGCTAACTAAACACCTCCAAGGTACATCCTTCTTTACACTGGTAATTTTAACTTTGAAGTGACATTTTGCAGATTTCAAAAATTATATATACAAGGATTTACCCACGTACTTTTAATGTTTAATTATTTTGAAACATTATTATTCTTCCATAAAATAATCAAATTTAACAGAAAGCTATTTTTATACTTGTTTTTCTGTCAGTAAAAAAGCCAATAATTTCATTTATAACGGTATAAATCGTTCATGGAATTCTTATCGTGTTTCATCCCTCCAACTTCTTAATTTCTTTGAACAAACTTTCAATAATTTCTGGACTGGACATCGCAGGAGATTCTTCTTAATTTATTGCAATCCATCAGTTAAACTCCAAGATTAATCTCATATCTCATTTTGTCATCATAGGGTAACCATTGCGTTTTAAAGACACAAAAATACAATATACACAATAACACAAAATAAAAAAATTCCCATATTACATTTTCAGTTGCTTGACTTGTATACGGATGAAACCACTATAATGTGCAGTAACTGAATCAATAAATAACTCCATCCATGGCACTTTAGACTTAAGACATATATATCTCTACCCTCTACACGAAGGTTAGTATCTATATATGCATATACACAAGTCCCTATTAACTTTCCCCTACCTACCGTCACAACCACCAGCTTCACATCAAGATATATCGAGAAAGTGCTATTCTGCTAGTAGATATAAATGAAATGTGCATTTCTTCTCTATGTTAAAGCTTTCGTCCTTCCCTTTAATACTTTTTCTCTCAGACTTCCTCCTAGCCTTTTCCTTATTATAACTTTCCCTGTTTCCTCGCTCGCTACTATTAGTTTAGTTCAGAGGAACTTGGTAGTCTATACTAGTCGTTTCCCTCTTCTCTCATCTTTCAACCCGAAACTACTACTCAAAAACACCGAAGAGAAAAGGAAAGGAACTAAACCCCGTCCGTCGTCGTTTATATATGACAGGGGCGTACTTTCCGAACACTTTTGTAGACAGATGAAGTAAACTTAGAGTGCAAAATTCCATGAAACTACCCGGATGCCCGATCCGCCCCGAGTAAATGGAAAAGTAGAATTGTGTACAGTAGAGAAGTAGTACAAGAGAGAGAGAGTTGGATGAAAGAATGAAAGCCTTTCTTCCATCACGCACAAAATTCGGAGAAAACATTGCAGAATATTCGTTGGTGTTATAAGGTACTTTCTAGCCTGTGTGTCCCCACGTATTAAAATGTAGCATTCACTTGGAATCGCTGGTATGTATAAGAGCAGAGAGGATGATTTCAAAATATGTATGGAAATATTCCGAAGTTATTTTTTGGCAAATAAATATGGGCCTTGGATTGTTTGAGGATGCTCGTTATCTACACATTGTTATTCCGTCTATGTTATAGTTTAAAACTGAAAGCACTCCGTCCGTGCCCTTTATAATTGCAATGGGATGCTATTACGCTGTCGATGGGTTTTGAAAATGAATTTCTCTCTTCTCTACTGGACTGGACTGAGAGTTCAACTTCAACCCATTATCTGTCAAGGTTGTTCATACAGCTTGTATAAAAGCTTGTTTGTTCAATAAAAAAGGATTAAGTAGGTAACTATCTGCTTTCATGAGAATTCGTCTGACACAAATCTTGTTCATGTTTTATTAGGTAGTTCTACGAGAAAGAATCTAAATTTGATGTATTTTCCTGAGGAAACAACTGACCTTTTTGTATTTAACATTTATTTACAAAGCCTAAGGAAGGACTCTCAGGGTTTTGCTCTCTTTTACCTCTACACTCTACACCCACAACTTTTCTATTATTTGTGCAACTGCGACTGTACTGCAAATACTTCTAATACTAAAGTTTTTCTACATTATACATACACGAGAAAGTTTCCTAGAGTTATTCACTATGCGAGTATGATACAATACGCTATATAAATAAAAAATAATAATTCTATTTTTTGCATGTGAGAATCTATATCTGTGATATGGCTGAGATCGAGCACTCGGGTAGTACAGTTGGATGGATGTTGCGATTTCGGGTTAGTATGAAGTAGGGAGTCAAAGAAGGAAGAGCTCATTATCCAAATCTATTTTCTCCAATGTGTTATATTTTTTTGACACAAGATTTCATAAAGCTCCCCACTGACTCTATAAATGTACTTTCCAAATGTAGACGACCCTTATATTCTGAAAGAGATTTACACCTTATTACCATAATAATTTCCATCGTCACTGCACCTAAAAATGCATCAGGTTGATTTAAATCCGATTTCGTGATCAAACCCCGTTGTCATCTAGGTTACCAGTTACCACACCGCACCATACTATACCATGTATATAATAAGAATCTTTCTTTTCAATATTTATTTTATCTCTATCCCTTTTACTTTTCTTTTAGTTGAACGGAGAAAAATTTGAAATCCTTTTTTAGGTAAGAAATCTATCTCATAAAAATCTTTTCTTATAGCCAAATCCAAACTCCAAACTGGAGGCAGAGAGTGAATATTC
>JAQFZZ010001674.1:0-10431 GCA_034696405.1 Isotoma caerulea
AAGTAATTTGCTTTCGCTTAAAAAAGTCAACTATTTTATTATAGGTAATATTCCTCGAATCGAATGCATTGTACAAGTAATAGTGTAAGTGTATGTAGGATTTGATCGTTTACAAGATGTGACGATGCTATTAACTAGTTTTATGAGCACTTGTTCTTTTGATTAGCTTATTTAATTGATACTTATAGACAACCTAAATTACAATCTGACTTCTCTTTGCATACTTTAAAAAAGCGAAATAAGGTCACCCTTAATTCACTACTATAGATGCAAAAGTTACAACTCAGGCTTAATTGCAGTTCATGACATAAATAGGAGGAATCGGGTTGACCTTCTACAAATTGTCTCGGTGTTGTTTGGCATTACGTCGTTTGCATCATGTCATGCAGAGATTTTGTACTTGAAATGAAATCAGAATTAAAACAAGAAAATACAAACTATATAATTAAACTACTTACAACAATCATCAACAATGTATATGATGCTTCCCTAAGAGAATCTAAAAGTGATTCAATTAACCTTGATACATACTAACGATAACAAACCATCAGATCGGAAAGCTATTAATTAAAAACTGCAAGTGGTTTGCAAAACGATTAAGACTACACTCATCCGTCGTTGAGGAGGAAACGTCATTCAACTATGGGAATTGTATGCAACTACTCAGAATTAGGTAATATATAAAATTAGTATGTATTTTTTTAAGTGAAGCGATTAAAAAAGCATTTAACTTGCGAAGGTAAACAATATTCAAAGCAAGTTGTAAAATATAAGATTAACTGCTGATGTTTTATAGTATTTTATAGTCAGAAAATAATTCTCACGCGAATTTCCCTTGAAATTGTATGAAGAATTTAAAATTATTCATCAAGACCGAGAATAGAAACCCGTGTGAAAGAAAATGATAAATGCAAGATATTTTATACGCTTTACTCTAAAAGTACAAGCAACCGAATGAATGCCCGATATAAAAATAAACCTGTCCATAAAATAAAACTAATAATAAACTTTTTGATTTTTATGATAAGTGCATCAAAAAATGATGGCATTGTGGTGACTGGTACAAATCAAATTCCCTTGCCATGCCCATGAATGAAGATGAGTGGTGGACAGAAAAATCCTTGATATGCTAAGCAGATACATTGTTAATTCACGATTCGCAATCACATCACAAACCACTCTGGAGATGTGGAGATTCATGGTCACATGCACTACGGTCTCAAGATAAAACGGAGCTATTCTCTCTACCTTTACAAACCTCTTAGACCCAATTTTAACCTTCACCTTCGAAAGACGAAAAAATATTCAATGCCAAAAACAACACAGTAGTAAAGTAAAGCATTGTTGTGGATATTAAAGTAAAAAATATTAATATACTAAATAGTACTGGATAAACGTTTAATATTACTTTTATTAAGTAATATTTAACGTTAATCAAGTACTGGAAATAGCAAGTTAAGACCTTCAGAGATACCTAATAAAAATAGTCATAGTAAAATAATACCATCTCAATTACCAACTGTTTTAAACTACTATTTGAAATTGTTTCAAATCATCTGCACAGCATTATGTTTAGGCAACTGTAATAAACAATATTGGTTTTCATTTCATCATCGTTATTTTTGGCTTGAGCAGAATATCTCAAAGATATTGTTCATTGTTGCATAAAAAAACATAGATTTATTTTTATTTATTTATTTCTAATAGAATTATATTATCTACATTCTAAACTCTTTGAGACATGATAATAATAGAATGAAATGCTTTTAATTAATTAGGACTGAGTATTTAGAAAGTATTTAATATTTATGTGAATATTGCCAAAATCTTTTATCTTTAATGATTCCGACTTACTGATGATAGGTTGATATAATATGTATGGAAATGAGGTAATGCTAATGTAAATTGAGAAGTTTATTATTATTATTCATAATGCATGATCGATCACGTGGACAATACTAAAGGATTGAATGCCAAGGACGTGATTTTTCCTCTGCTGGAATGCATGCATGAAATATTTCATTTTTTTGTATTCTAAGGTATTTGCTAAATTTGATACCTCCTTTTAAAAGTATGCATTTATTATGTCTGTCTAAAGTCTCAACTAATATGCAAAATGGTTTTAGTTGCACCTTGATCCTAGAATCAATAGACGGATAAAAGTTGTTTTCCTACTGATATTAGCCTTAGTACCTAAAAATACACTTAACCTACCCTATTATTACCATCCGCCTTTTCTACTAAATTGCAAAATGATTATTTCGACAAAAAGCAATGATGATTGTAATTAGCTTGAAGCTATTCATGTTAATACAAAAAGCGCACTTTATTCACAACAATACAATTAAATTAAGAGCCATGTAATAAAGCCAAGAAGAGAAATAATTGTACATTGTTTGCTTTCTGTAATAAAAATTGTATTTAATGACATAATTACCTGCTGACCCATGAAACAACTGATTATCAAAAAGTAATATAATTCGAGTCGTCACAGAGTAAGGGTGATTATCTTGAGTAGAACTTTTATCGGTAGTAAATTGTAATAGAAGCTATGAATCCTACGAATACAATACAATCCTTTCCAGGTGTTTCAGTTTCACTCAATTCCATCTGAAACGATAAACCAGGTCGAATAGCCAAAATTTTATTGAACACAAAATCGTCTACTTTTCACTACCTTTGTTTTATGTACGACCAAAAAAAAGTACCTTTAGAAAATGATCAAATAAGAATGCTAAGAATGTATAAACACAAAGTTTTTTTTCTAACAAACGTTGACAAAGTTGAACCCTTTTACTTTAATTAAATTTGCCATGAGTAATATTATAACAAGTTATGCATCAAGTCAAAAAGAGGGCTGAAAAAAGCTCAAAGTACATTCAAACAAAGTTAGCACGACGGGTTGCATTCAGTTGGGTGCATGCATGTGATAATCACGTTTCGAAAGAATGAGTTTAACTTTATAATTAGTAGAAGAATGAAAGACACTACCACTGTTTAAGAAATCGTTTAAGGATAAACAATAGGTTACATATTATTACATTTATAAGAGAGTGCATGAGAGGGTATAGCCAAAAGTTTTAAAAGCAATAAAATATTTCACGTGCACACGCACTGCTTGCTTACTTAAGTCAAAGTCATTCATAGTTATTTACGTTCCGGCTATTAAATAATATTTTTTAAGAAGTTTAATAATGCAACTCATTTTGTTAAAGCATTTTCATTATTTTGGTTAGAGTAAGTAACTAAAGAAGATCAAGCTTGATTTAGCATTTACAATTTTAAACATCTGCAAAAGTTTGCAAAATCTCAAAAAGGATTAGGAATGTTTATAGTAATAGTATGATGCTATGCAGTCTGATTTAGAGTGAATTGAATTTCTCAAATTTCTTTTTCACGAGTTGATGCACCAATGATCTTTTTTATCTTCAATCTCATTTTGTCGCTTTTTATCATCTCATGTAGTAAGAAAAGCATCACGCATTTAAAAACTTCTAATTTGATTCAGCTCAATTCCCATGATTCGTATTTATAGTATTATGATTACCTATGATGAAATGTATAAATAAGCGCGGATGTGTTTACTTACCGGATCAGAGATCACCCTTTTCTTTTTGAATAGTTTAGAGTTTTAGAGAAGAATTTATAAGCTGAGCTTTTTGGAGAAATCTCCGTGACATTAAAAAATTTCATCAATTTAGTGAAGCAAAGTTTCGCTTAAATTAGGTACAACTCTTCTTAGTCTTGGTGTAGTTTTTTTTAAAGCAAATTGAACACTTTCCAAATGATTGAGAATATTTTGTTTAACTAAGCAGAAAGTCGAAAATGTTTTCATGTAAATTTATTTCCTCTGATGTTGTGAAAATAAGCTCAATGAGGCGAGGATCTGGTTAAAAAAAGTCGCAGGTTTAATTCAATTCTTAGAAGATTTTAAATAAATGAAAATAACTATTCCAGGTAACATCCTCATTAACAAGCTTGATTTCAGCTTGAGTGCTTTACTACAAAAGTTACCTAATTAGCAAGTAAAGCTTAATTTTAGTTGATTTTCCTGGTGAACAATGCTCATTTCAAATCAAAGTATTTAGTTATAACATAACATTTTATCTTAAATATAACAACACTATTAAGCAGACGGATACAATATGTAAAATAGTTTAATCGGTATGGACCACCTTGACATCATCCTTCCAGAACGTTCTAATTGTTTTGCAAAAATAGCTTCCAGCTGTACGAGCTGCATATAAATGGAAACATCAAGGCTATAAGCCTGTTTCCCAAGATGTTTACTAGCAATTTATCAGAGTTAAGCATTTTTATTCAAACTAAAATTTTTAAACCAAAATAATTGTATAATCATATATGTTGGTAAACTAGAACCTGAAGATAAGCTTTTCTTCATCGCTTTTTAAATATAACTTGCCTCAAAGCATTTTTCTCAAGTTTAATTTCTTTTATATAATTCAGCAGACTAGTTGAAATAATTTTTGTATTCATAACTGCACTTCGCAAACACCAAACCACGTATACCTTACATAACCGAAGGATTTAAGAACAGATCAACCTGTTTCGAAAATTGTAATAGCATGATAGCCAAAATGCATTCCATAAATAAATATGATGTAATGCCTACGCTCGGTATAAATTATTCACTGTAATAATTATAAACGACATATCCACTTTATAAATTACATGCGAATCAGCCATATAAATCATAAACATGTGAAAAGATCAAAGGATAAAGTACGAACAATGTATATTCTAAATGAATGAAGTTGTAAACTGAATTTAAATAACAATTGGATGCTTCTGTTTCAATAATTAATACCTACACATTCATAACTCAGAAGGTGTGAAGGGTCAATGTCGTTTTTATATTAGGTAATAATATCTGTTTCCAAAACAAGCCTTAATTTACTACTCAAGTCATGCCCAATTTAACAGAAAGAGACATTAACAACTAAATATAATTATGAGATGGTTAAATTAAAGATTACATTTTAAGTTGACAAAATGACTTGAACATTTCCTGTGCCGTCATTTGTAAGTATTGTGACCCGTGACTGTACATCGCCTAATCTAATGATAGCTTTTAGCACAAAAAGAATAGAAATATATAATATCATCTATTACAAAGTTGACTGAGAGTTAATGAAAGATTATTTCTAAAAAATTGACACTTCCTTTAATTTTACGTTGACGTGGCTAAATATATTTTAATCATGCACAGAGGAATTGCAAAAAGCCTACATCATCTTCGCATATACATGAAATATAAGTGTGATCAATATTTAGCTTGTTAGATGAGTCAGCGTTTTAGCCGGAAACAATTTTAACACCTATCAGATTTCTTCGGGTTTGAATTTAAAGAAGATTTATTCAATGAAGTTACTATTAAAATTTGTCATATATATGACGCGTCCGTTCTTTAACTGTGAGCTGAATGTGCAACGTAACAATAAGAGATCAAATTCGTGACGAGTGACAACTACGCAAACAATATAAAACAAAGGATCCATTACTTTCGGTCTTACGTTAATAAATAACCTTGACCTTGAAAGTAGGTTATTTTAATATTACAATACTTCTAAGAGCTCTTCTTCATTTATTTTTTCATCTTAAAATTTTTTAACAAGGATAATATTTCCAATCTGGGACTTCCAGACTAAAACTAAATCTCTACCCTAAATTTAACGATATCTTCAAAAGGTGACAGGGGGAAAAAATTAATTCGAAGAGTAATTTTCCACAAAATCTTATTTAAGAAATAGTCGAATCTTTTCTTGCGTGATTATATTGTACTTTCAAAGAGAAAAGTACTATTATAAGAACACATTTCCAAACATTTTCCCTACCGCAAAGCAAACCTATCCGTCAATTTCAGATCGTTTTCTGCAACTGACAGAAAAATGAGATGACCTGTCTCCATTCCAAAAGGAAAACTCATGAAGAAGAAAACAATTTCTATGAAATTTTTGATCAATAATATGAACATTAATCAAATCAGGACAACCTGACACTGGCAGCAGGTCATGGCTATCCACATCAAACATGACATGATATCGCTATCAATAACCACCACAGGGGCAAAAACTCTAACCTGACATCTCAACATCTTTTACTGGGAAGCATTGCATTGCTATGTACATTAAACTCGCGTAACTTCATACTAAACTAGATTGTAAATATATGCATCTTATTCTTCTTATCTTATTGGATTTTCCATTGATGCGAACTGAAGAATTGGAATTCACGTGCACATACATATCGCATACATTAGCAATAATAACTGACACTATATATTTTATAGACAAGAGTTCAAGGCGATCCAACAATTTATTCACATCCTAGATGACAACATAAGTGGCAGCATGTTTCTTCTTTTGGATTGATTAAGAGTTCATTTAAATTGTATATGATAATTGATAATTAGGTTAATTTGGAATTTCTAACTAATTTCGTAGAGAAAAACTGCTCCAATTAATAATTGGTCTATAATAAGTTGTTGTTCAGTAGGTTAATAAATATATTCTGAGAACTATTTTTTACTCAATAGAAATAGCACAGCATTCGATTATACTGTATTCTAAAGTATACCATATTTCCACATTCTAAATTTACCAGAAAGATGTCCTCGACATGAAAGATCTGGAACAACCTGGATTCTAAATTAATCTAGCATTGAAAGTTGTCCTTATAAAGGATACAGGGTCAAGAGGGTGCAAACAACTGCATAAATAATTAAATTATACCATCAAAAGCTGTAATGAACTACAGAACTGTTTGAAGATATAAATGGGCATAATTGAACACTCAATAGCACTTGTAAAACTCAATTTGACAGAGAGAAACTAATTTGCAACTTGTGGCAATAAAATTATAAAAGCCTAATAGCACTTTTCATTAACTTGTTTACAACGATTTTACTCATAGCAATTTGTTGTTTATGCAATATTAGTCTACCTTAGAAATAGAGATGGGAGTAAATATATGCTAATTAATTTCAGCCAAATATGATAGTTTAATGGTCAAAGATCCTTAAACTTGCAGATTAATTACATACACTGCATGTCTTCTTTTCTATCTTCAGGTGCAATAATATTCTAAACGTTTTCAAAATCCAGATTAACGCAATATTTTTACAATGCTTAAGGAATTTTAGAAGTCAAACAAGCTGAAATCATTTTCAATTTTTCCAAATTAGATAAACAATTCATTTTTTCATCATTCATAGGATTTGACTGTCAAGACATTTCGTTGCTGATAGTCTTATTTAATACATAATAATTTCTGTAGTTTTATAAAAATTTACTTTAGTTTTACTTTAGTTTTTTGTCCAAGTGCACAATGAATTTCACAATAAATTGTCAAACGTACTTAAATTAAATCTAAAGCACTCACATAATATTTGCAAAGACAATACGTTACAAGTTACAAAAGAAATATAGGTACACCCGGAAATTAATCACTCACTCATAATGATAAGTCATACAGACCTCTACACGTGTTGAAATTGCTTGTCAGCTTGTCCTCACATTTATTTCATCTTTGTAGTAAAGTTGCATAATTACAACAGCATTATTATTAATGTACAAGTCGCTTGAAGCCACCCTTTTTCATTATTACAAATTTACAAATCGCAACTTCAACAAGCATTATCCTTTTAATGCACAAGCAAGTGAATTTATTGCATACAAACTGTCATCAGTGGCACAACATTATTTAATAAAAAATCATTTTAAAGGCTACTTTTAGTGGGAGTGTGTGAATGGCAGAGCAATGACTTTGTTTACTGTTACATAACATTACTGTAACAAAATAAAAAGTGCATAAAACATTATGTTTATACTAAACTAGTTGGTCAAGGTATTCTTCAATTATTGAGATATTAATTAATTCAATGGGGAAAAACTAACAAAAAATTTTGTGCATTACTTGCATCAAAAATGCAAAACTATACGTATTACGAAAATACTATGCACAAAGACCCCAAACAGTGTATGTAATTTATTTGTGTGATAAATAACTTTCATGCATTTAATTTTGTCAGCATTAATTTGTATTTACATGGTAAAGTGAATTTTCGTTTACCCAAACACTTAACAAACAGAAAATGTAAATAAAGACAGAGAATTTACATGAATGGGTTGAAATTAGAAAGATAAAACTCGATAATTCCCATTATGCATGTAAAGTCTGTGTACTTATATGTCAAAGTAAATATCAACCTGCTAAAATTAAGTGTGTGAGAAATTTGCTTACAACTTTAGTTTAAATTTTTGCAACTTATAAGTTGTTCTTATTTTATAAAATTAACACATTTAGGCAGCTTTTGTTTTTTAAACATTTTTTTACACTATACCGTAACTTTTACTCGTAGAATAGTTCAATTGCACACGGCGTCCTTGAATTGACAAATGAATGAACTGAAATAGGTATCTGTATTTATAAATTTCCCAGACACAATTTAAGCGACATCGTTTTTCACTTTCAATAAAAATCAAACCATCAGTTGTAATTAGTATGAGAATTAAAAAAGAAACAAATGCAGGTTTTCTCTCACTATACAAATTTAAATTATGTAATTAAATAGTGCGAACTCCATACAGTCCACACATATCTTTACATGAATTGAAATGGCTTCTGTTGTAATTAATAATTTGTAGTATCATCATAAATTTATATTTGTAAACTGCTCACCTAGATAGTTTAAGTAATAGAAATTAACTCTTATTTAAATACTGTTGGCTCAATTTCGGAATCCAGAAAACAAACAAAGTAATTATCGCAGAAAAAATTAGGTAATCTGTTTAAGGCACTTTATGAAAGTATAAAAGAGTGCTAATTAGCTTTTTTAATCCTTTAGATACAAATCATCATTTAACATTTCCTTTCATTTGTCCTTCACAATCGCTTTTTGTGCATGCATTTTTACTGCATTTTATATGCATATAAAAAGATGGCAAGTTAGAATGTAATGATTATAGATTCCAGTTCCAAAATAGCAAATGGGGATTGACAATCAAGATGTCAATTAAAAAAGTTGTTTTTCTGATTTTTAATTTACATCGTTACATTCCAGATGCAAATATCAACAAAAGAGAATGTAAACCAAATTATTAATAAATATTGACAGTAAAACCTAGACACAGCAATATGAAAATACCAACGATAAGATAAGAGTTTCGGTCAGCAGGTCATTGACATAGTTGGGATGGACAATATGCTATTGTTTCAGATTTTAAATATAGACCGCGTGCAAGATAAGACAGGACAGGTAAGAGGTAATGCTTTGTTAAATGCACAGATTCTGAAAAACTATAAATGTTCGATGATGTGCAAATATGAGTGGAGTGGCATTTGTTATGACGTTACGTTACTTCGTTATACCTTTCACAAAGGAATATCCTCTTTATGCTTTTAGGCGACGATAACTTATTTAATTGAATGATGACTAATACATAATATGAAATTTAAATAACGTTTTTTCTTAAACAATTTTTTTAATTTCCAACATTTTATGAGTAATATATTTGTTAAACGTTTTCAAAAGGTACTTACATGGTATGAGGTGTTGGTGTGATGTTGCACTTGGATTATGAACTTAAAAGTTTATAGTCACAATATTGTAGAAAAGGTTTGTGATTTGTCTCAAAAATTGTTTTCCTGTAACACGCGTATCGAACACATTGTTCCATATAGGTTTTCATTGATGTTTAATTGAAGAATAAACAGAAAATGAAATTTCTTGATTGATGCTTAACATATTATGTTATCGAAATTTAGCACAAGTATCCCATAAAATCACAAACTCTGGGTCATGCATGTTTATGAAATTACACGTGATAAATAATGTCGAGGAAATATCCTTGCAGTGAACATCTATTGTTAAACCAAACTTAGATTCACTATGAATATTGAAATTCATTATCCTTACTGTTTTCCATAATTTTATTTACTTATCATGTACATGTTTCCTAGTTGTGGACCTTAAAACTTTAATAATACTTTCAACTTTACTTATAAATCCATTTCCCGTTTCCGGGATCTATAAAACACAGACAAAAGATAGTATTAATATTTTATGTTTGGGCTGCGGCTGTGACTTTTATAAGCTCAGATGAATGGATGATGTTTGCAAAGTACGATATTTTAACTTCCGTCTATTATGAGAGAAATTATTATGAACAACGGAAACGACGAAATGAAAATAATAATGGAACTGTTTACTGATAGAGCTATTATATTATTAAAAGTACAACGCAATCATTCACAGAATTTATCAAAAATTGTAAAGCTAAAAATCTGTCTCTATATTATTTCAGAATAATGAATAAATAATATAGCGTAGAAGTAAAATATTGTCTGTCAATAACTTTTTATATTTTATGCCTTTTCTTTGAAATACAACGCTGTTGATGTTTAAATAAA
>JAQFZZ010001675.1:0-10426 GCA_034696405.1 Isotoma caerulea
CACTACTAATTTTCATGGACCGAAATTTTTATAACAAGACCTTCAATTTCATGTAAGAATCTCTTTACCTCCGTAAAGAGAGCTGACCCCAGCTAATGTAAGAAGGGTACAAAGTACCCAGGAGTCTCAGTCAGGATGATGATGGGTTGTTTATCATTACGATACACAAACAACTCATAACCTATCATACATAATAATTCTAACTAACTATATAATAATATTTTGTCTGTCTGTCTGTACTGCCTTCAGGCCTTCAAAAATTGTTGCCTTAAGAAAACCTAACGTACATCTTCACTGCGCGTCGTTAATTCCGTACGATGCTCAGCTGTTGAATGTGGTTTTCTAAAAATCTTCTGATGATTGCATACATAATTTGACTACGAACAAAGAACATCATAAATACACAAAAGTAGTACAGTACAATGTACATAGAGACAAGCTATAAAATCAGCTGTGCAGTGGGTGGAGAGAGCGAGCAAGCTGAATAATATTTAGTCCTTTGCGTTGTACTTTTTAGACTTTTTTACATACAAATAGTATAGAAAAAAGTAAAGGAAAGCAAGTGTAAAAAACGCAAGTGTAGAACGGTATCATCGAACCTTAGTTTATATATGAGGATACACAATAAAGAATCAGCAGATCACAGCATGTTCGAAGGTATAACGTGGTATAGTCTACATACAGCAAAGGTGGTGGTGGTCGTCGTACAAAAGTTCTTTCCTCACAACAACAACATAGACTGATTCTCATTGCATTGGTCGCATATTAGAATATTAGAAAACACAGTTATTACACTTACTTACTCTAGAGAAGCAGAAGAGAGTCCACTTATTACTTCGCTCACATTTACGCAGTTAAACAAAAAATCAGTGCTAATCGTCGCATCTCCCTTTGCATCAAACTATACTAGTAATTGATTAGTCAATTATTTCAACTATCTACCTTATACATTATTCACCATTATTTGTAAGTCCTTTATTTATTTATTACCTTAATTTCTCAGTTCTGGATATTCACTCCTTCCTTGATTTACAAGTACTGAAACGAAAACTCATTCTTCATAGCAACAAGCTATACACTAAGAAAGAAAAGATTTTACTCCAATTGTGATTTCCTTTGTTTGGTTTAGTTAGAGAAAGGTCGATTGCTGTCATAGGCTAGGGCAGGGTCGCGTGAGAAAGGTTACTCTCTGTATAACAATTTATTAACTTTAGAAACTTTTACATTTCTTTGTTATCTCCAAATCTGCATTGGATAAAAACTATGTTCCAAATTTCCAAAACAAGTGAGAAAATTATTATTTTTTAATCAATTAGTCACATGATATGATGATAACATTGATAACATCTAATCTAATGTGACGTAATGTAGCTTTGAAATATCAATAGCTTATACATGATAGGACAACTGATGGCAATAGTTATAGTGGGTTCAAATTTTGCATGCTTTGCAAGATATAAAACAAATGTTTTTGTCGTTTTTGACATTTTACTTACTAAAAAGTTAATAATAGCCTAGTTAACCTTAAGGGAGTTGCAAGAAGACCAGCTAAAATTTACGGTCGTTATATTTAACCATTAACCATGTATGTCTGAATCTCAAATGATGTTGAATGTAAATACTACATACTATTATTATTATTATTAATATTGTACATTATTTGTTTTATTTGGTTTTGACTTTATTGATTAATTGCATAAAGCATTAAGAGGTACGCACGCATCTACGTTAAAGATTAGTATATTGGAATTGGGTTAGAAATGGAATGTCAAAGATGAGTAGTTAGTGTCTGTCAGTGTCGCATTTAGTGAGTCTGTGTTAATACGTACGTAGTAGACGTTTTATATAGACAGAGAACTTAACTCGATCGGGATAGCATAGGGTGTTAAAAGTTCCTCGAAATACATTTACTGAAACGTCAGTGTTCAACAGAAATAGATAATATATGTTTAGTAAGAAAGCGAAGTTTGAGAAAGTCTATTAACTTTTAACTTCGATATTGAATATAAAGATTATGCCATGCAATGTTTAAAGATGTGATTGTAGCATTCCACTTAATTTGGTTTTATACAGATACCAAGGGAGATTTATTTTCAGAACTGCTAACAGAATTAAAGTTTACAGCAAATACAGTAAAAGCCGCACCCATGGATGCCTTGCCAAAATCCTTTAAGGATCGACGTTCGTTTGGTAATGAATGATGATAGAGAAGAACTGAATTATTCTTTGTTAAAATGGTTTTTTTAGAATATTCTTTATTTGTTTAAAAGGTCAACGAGTTCGTGAAGTCGAAACTGTTCGCAGAGATCACCCTTCAAAGGTTCCAGTGATTATTGAACGGTACCGTCATGAAAATCAACTCCCTCCATTGGACAGAAGCAAATTTCTTGTTCCTGAACATGTCTCTGTTGGTGAAATCATAAACATTTTGAGGTTTGATTTTTTTAAGTCTTTTAAAAAAATTTAGTACCGAAGTTATTATTTTGATTAGTTTTATTTAAAATACACGTGTAACCCTTTTTTCAGACGTCGATTACAGTTGAACTCATCACAATCAATATTTCTCATCGTGAATGGCCGAAACTTGCCAGCAAATACAGCTTCGTTTTCAGAAGTTTATCGCAACGAGAAAGACGATGATGGATTTTTGTACATAGTGTACGCATCTCATGAAACCTTCGGCGGAACTCTCGAGAAATCAAAAAATCACTGCCAAGAACTTCCTTAAAAAGTTATGTGCTAGGAATCTTCTTTTCCTTTTTGAGCTCCATTTGACACTTTCACTCTTCAAAAGAAAACTTTCCAGGTACAACTTAAATTAATTCGCAAAAACCTGGTGTACAACCGGTATTACAATTCGAATAAACTAATAAAAAACTATAGAATAACGACCTTAAGTTGCTGTGTGTGCTATATATAGGTACTTGATGTTAGATAATTGTCAATAATGCATCGTGACTTAGGTTATGTTATGTAGCTATGTGAGAGGTTTTGTTACAATACAAATTTATTCGTGATTTAATTTAGGCACTATATCGCAATTTCGCAATGTAATATAATACCAATAGATGAACTTGCTTTTGTTAACGAACTGAAAATACACGTGCACTAGTTTTCACTCTTGCTCAGGCAGTGAATCCCATTGTTATTTTCTAAAAACTAGGTATTCATTATTTACCTGATTTTGTTAATTATTGATTGTGAAGAAGCGCGCAGACTACATTATTATTATTATTTTCTTAAGGTAAGAAATGTTCCCAGAGGAATTGTTTGTCTACTGGTAACGTAAAGCTAATAGTTGAGAATATAATACACCGTTTTGTTGTAAACGTGGCACTGCCACTTTTTCATGTTTTTAAGAATAAATACGGACTCTTCTTAATCGGTTTGTAAGTTCTCTCACTTGCTCTGCATCTTCAGTCCTTAGGGCTCACCGACACTAAATATATGGTTTGTCCTTTTACTGTGAATACTCACATTTGGTAATTTCCAACTTACCTTACCCGTACGGTTAATCGATAAAATGGCATTGAAACAAATATTTTCCTAACATGAATTACGATAAGACAGCTTAACTTTAAGCCGAATAGAACGTCAAAGATAATCTTAAGACAAAGACTTAAGAATTCATGACGGGGTCTTCGTTTCGTTACATTATTTTATGATACCAACGATATACTTTTTGTACTTAATTGTTATCCTTATCGGATAATTATCTTTACTTAGGCTCATTTTAATGTTAAAATCGTCAGATATTGGATTGCTACTTTGCGGCTACGGGGTGAGTATTTAGTGTCAATGCAAAAGAATTAATGAAATAATCATTTTAATGCTTCAGTTTAGATTTATTTCAAACCCGTTTTGTTTAATACTTAATTTTTCTCAGTCTGTGTGATTCTGAACCACTTAGCACTTGCAAGAATACAAAATTCTTAACACTATATTTAAATATATGTATCGGTACATATTAAATTGTAAATACCTAGTTATCAATAAATACGTACCAAATTTAATTTACAACAAAGAATTTAACCTAAACCTTTCAAACTTGCACAATTTTAGGTTATGGAGAGGCACTCATTGGTGCTTTTGAATTGCATATATTTGGTATATTTGGTTTGGGTTTTCGTTCATAGCATGCATTACACATTAAAAAACTAGGCTGATTTCTAAACGATACCACATTAACGACTGTAAGTCTGAATTAGTAAAAAATTCAAAATACTTCGTAACCTGGAGTAATTTTAAAACTAATTGTCTTAATAAAGTACCACGATGTATAGTTTACAATTACAACTCACATAATATCGGAGTTTTGAGTTGTGCTGTGTATATTGTTCAAGTCTTAAGATTAGGATTCAAAAACGAATAGAATTTAACGATTCAGAATTATGTTAGATAATTCTAATGCATATTAGGGATTAAAAAAGGTTCAGTACTTCAGTTTTACTTGTTTATTATCTTTATTTGAGAAACATTTCTGAACTTAAAAAACAACAACAGTTCAATCTAAAAGTACGAGTCTTTTTTTGCATTAAAACTGAAAAGTCTAGTTAGACCGACACTAACACGAACATTTTAAATTTGACTCATTGTACCCCTCTTAGAAAAAATAACACATAAACGTATAACATGAATCAAAAAAAACTGGCTATAACTGATGAGGTTTAGGTGATAACAAAATTATCTCTGAATACCATAGAATACATTAATATTGATAAATGGATTTCCATACAGACTTTTATCCACTTGGTTGGTTTATACTAATCGTTGCGATAAAAACAATACTATCCTAGTTTGTTTGAGCTTGTCGAGTCTCGGCAGAATTAAGAAGATCATCAAGTCCAGCTTAAGTAGGACGGAAAGGACTTCGGCGTATGAATCTTCGAAATATATTAACAAGGCCACCCTCCTTTGAGTTATTCTGTGAGACGTCTTTTTAACCGCTCATGGTTAACAGAAGTCGCTGCTCATCATTGGAATTTTCAGTTGTAGGTGTCTCTAAATTATTGGACACTGCTATAAACAACAAAACAATAAATTTATATATATACCTAAAGTTTCCTAATAACCAGCCTACGTAAAGGATAATATTTCAGGACAAAAAGCTTATATTGTACAATATACTTACATGTTAGCGATTCTTCAGAGTCCATTTTTAAAATATACGGAATTAGGCTTTCAATTGGAGTAGTGCCCAGCACACTGCTAAAGAATACCTCTTCTACTACGGCGGAGTCCACAGTTCTATTTATGTTTTAAAGCAAAGATTAAGTCATGTCATATGAAAAATTATACTATGTATGAAGGACTGTATATTCGAGAAATACCTTAATTGTGGGAGAAGTAGCATAATTTTATTCAAATGATTAACTCCATCGTCCCTCATTGGACTTCTGTGATCTTGTAATTGCTTTAATACTGAGTCCTGTATTTCTTGGATAGCACTGCTCAGAGGACTTCCAAACTGAGCATATCGATCTAAATAGTGTCCAATCGATTAATGATAATATATTTGAAGTAATAATGTTGTAATTTATGGTTAAATACAAATCAGAAGACATGTGTGTACCTGGACTGAACAAAGCTAACGCTTTAAGCGCAGAAAATTCGAATTCGTCCAAATTCAAAGCCTGAGTTGACCTAATCAAGAACTGCAACTTTGATACATGATCAGCAACTGCGGTAAGTTTTGCGGATGTACAACTAGTTTGGAGATGGATTAGTAGAGCACTGACTACACTTGTTAGAGGAAGCATACTCTGACATTGGACAAGACCTAAAGCAAACAGGTCACTCCAGGTTGACTTCATAATAGATAACTGAACATCGGAACTAGAATTTTTAAGATTTTGTTATATAGATTAATTTGATGACAACTGCGAATTTTTATTTATTTTGAAAGTAATAAAACTGATGCTTACTTAAGGGCATGAAATGCAGGCAACGACTTGGCCCAATGAATGGAAAGGAACAGAAGTCTTGATGCTGTTTCACAGACGTATTGAAGATTCACTAATCCATTGTTTGGAACGTTTCCTGGACCAACTAATACAAATTGCGTCCATTCTTCAGAAGGAATTATTGAATCGATGTCTATACCGGAGAAAAGTGGAGACTCGGTTTCTTTCACCTGCTACGATACAAAAGGAATCATTCATAAAGTTAATGTTCCTCCTAACAAATTCAGTATATGAAAGGCACATAACTACTAAAAAATTACTTCGGTTATCACACTGGAAATCGTTTCAATCGCCTTTGCTATAGTTGACCGTTCTAAAGAGTCGCTTTCATTAGCGCTTTCTGACTCATCATCATCTACAAAAAAACACAAACCATATAATTTAATAGACATATCAAACAATTTACAATATTAACGAAACTGCACTCCTCTTACCTTGATAACTATTATCGTATACAAGGTATCCTGATCGGCTATTGTACAAAGCACCGTCTATAAGGCTGTTATACAATGAAGAAGGTGAAATTGAACCCATAGCTGCATCGGTACTTTCACGCTTCAAAGCTTGATTGTTAGACAGAGGCTTGCGTTCGTGCTGAACTGCTGCACAAAAACGGAAAGAAATGTACTGTCCCTCAAATAACGTAAAACAGAGCGAACCCAGTTTCAAACAAGCTCGCTTTAATTTTGTGTTTTTAAATATCTAACAACAGAGAGTTACTCACAGTCACTACGCATCCCCATTTGGAGACATTTCTGTAGACGACAATACTGACATCGGTTACGGTGGTGCTTCGTCACTTCACACTGCTTGTTTCCTCGACAAGAGTACCCCAACTGTTTTCTTATAGACCTTTTGAAAAATCCCTTACACCCTTCACAGCTGATAGCTCCATAATGCCGTCCTGGTTTCAAATACAAAATTAAAAACATTATTACATATTCTTTACTATATAGTCTAAGTCCATCACGAAGTCGTACTACCTGATGCTCGATCTCCGCAGACGACACATGCATCTCCAGTGACTCCTGTTACCCAAGGTTTTTTATCACCATCTAACAGCGTCGTCAGACTGGTTAACGAAAGACTTGCCTGCTGATCCATTATATTATTATATTGCATTAATATGCTGACTTCTTTCAATGATCCTTTTGAATCTCCAAAGGCTATCCTGAATAAGTTAGGCGCGTGGCACAATAATTTTGACAATAACTTTTTAGATCCCTCTCCAGCAATAGTAGTAGCTGACTCAATAAATGTTGACTTCTTTCTTTTTGCTGGATTTTCCGATTCGTCGTGTACCTTTTCTAATGGTATTGTTTCTTCATCTGATTCTAATTCGCTTATTCGATTCCCTATTCGCTTCGATCGACGACTTTTCCTTCTTAATTCGTCTTGTATCGTTTGCTTATTTGATACTGGCTTCGTTCCTGATTCTAATTCTATTTGGAATCGCAAGTCTGAATCTTGATCTATCTCCCAGTTCAAATTCTCATCAAACCCTTCTGAATTTGACCCTTTGCCCAAATCGTAATCTATCAAGTGTGCTGGTCGCTTTATCGTTCGACCTCTTCCCCGCTCTGTAGGTTCAGCCTTAGTGTGATTTTGGTTTAACTTTAATTTCAAAGTAGCAACTTTCGGATTCTGCGGTGGGGGTAACCTTCTTAACTTCAACGGTGGAACCTTTAGCGGCGGTACCTTAAGCTTTAACTTTAATGGATCTACTCTTAATACTTCAGCTTCCGCTCTGGACTCCTTGGATTTTCTCTTATTTATGGACTCGGCTTTTAATTTCTTTCGTTTCTTCGATTTACCTTCTCTCCCCTTCTTGGATGTCTTATACCCTGACTTGTCTTCAAAACTTTCGTCCAATTTCTCCTTTTCTGACTTATCTTCAGGACTTTCGTCTGATATCTCCTTCTCTGACTTAAATCCAGGACTTTCGTCTTCGTCCGATTTCTCCTCCGAGTTGTCTTCCGGGTCTACTGTAAAAGTCCAACCCCCTTGTTTATCTTCAGGCTTTTCGTTTTGAATGTCTTCATCCAGTACAACAACGGAGTTCTCTAAATAGAAAAATAATAATCAATAATCAACAAACGTTTACAATCAATGTATACACGTATAATGTATGCGTTTTATATTTTCCAGAAAAAGTTCGTAAAAACTGATCCGAATGCAAGTTAATTAATAAATCCGTAAGTAACAAGTCAATAAAAAGGTTTACAAATTACAATCCAATACAGAAAAACTACATAAATAAGATTTGTGCTACTGCCACTTGTTCCCATATGAAAATGAAACCTAAAATATGGCACTCGGATTCCGAACATCAAACGTCGAAAACAGATCATAATCAAGATCAGACCAGTGAAGGCCACCAAGGTTGAAAAATAATTATACATGCAAATGCAACATAATTTAAAAAAAAACCATTTTATGTTTTAGACTCACAAGTCAATTGAAGTTAAAGCAACATTTTAGCATTCAAAAACCCTCACAGAAAAAAGTAAATCTTTCCCTTTCCAAGTAAAGATGAAAGAGAGACCTACCAGCCTACCGGACTCACTAATTTCTTTCTACGTAGTTTTTTGTACTTTCTAATATTCTAATAGTCACCTACTATGCTATAGTACTCACTTACTATAGTATGCTTATCTATCTTATAGCTCATTTCGTCACAGTGTCCCCCTTCCCACATGTTCCAACTTTATATTATTATATTATATTCAATAATACCGAAACAGACCCCCCCCCTGGCTGGATTAAGAAATTTTGTTAAAATCTGCACAGATCAAAGGGCATTATGAAATATGTTATAAATTCTCATAGATTGATTAAAAAAAGCATGATTAGACTTGATCTTTGTATGTGTATATTTAAGATAATTTTTAGAATTTCATGGAAGCTGTATAAAATAATTTTAACTATTTTAAAATATCAGACCAGAAGAATTATCCGATTCCTGAGAAGTGTGAGCGTAGAACTGTAACCTATTAGAAGAGTCTAAAGGGTCCTCCGAACGGGGCAAGAAGCATAAATAAAAGAGATCTTCAGATCCTTCTGATGATGAACCCTTTTCAACAACTTCCCCTGGATCGTTCATTTTATTGACTTAAAATGTTTAATTTAAAAAATAATATTTATCTTTCGAAACTAAAAACTAACTGACTAGAAAGTTACTTGCTTTTTAATCGATTAATAAAAGAAAACCATGATAATTTAGAATTAATTAAAATAAATGATCAAACGTAGTTTCCTACGATGATCTCTCTCATTGACTAGAGAATTATATAACTGACTGTTGTCAAAATATTTAGAAGCCAGCGACTCAATCAGTAGAGTCGAGGCTGGAACTGATTGACCACTGACCTCAAATCATTTTTATTCAAGTTCATTTCATTCATGACTTGTGGATGAACTCGTGTGAACTCTTGCTAGAATCCACACATAAATCCTGTGTTCAATTTTTATAATTAATGATTCGTTCTTATACTCACCTTTGAACTGAATTTAATACTTTAGATGAAATTTCGAAGAGATCCAAAGGTTTGAAAACCAAAAGATTTTAAAAGAGATGTATTCCACCTTAACTTATGGGTTAATAATTTACGAGACGAATAAAAATATTTCCGAGGTTTATGGAGACCTCTACTTTGTCTCTGAACATTTTCTGTGATGTAACTGTCAGTCAACTGGAGTTGTTCCATGTCCCATAATATTATTATTGCAAATGGCAAGGTAACTCAACTCTGTATGCTCTTTTTCTTTCCTCTTGCTATCCTACTATTATATGCTTCCGATTTTTGTCCATGCCACGCCACCAATACACAAATCAACTATAAATAGCCAATAATAGTATTCATCACAATACCTATTTAGCTATAGGGTGAGTATGTAGTAAACACACACATTGCGTATCATAGAGATCACCCTATTCTGTAATAGTTTATCTATAAGATCCGTGGTGTTTTCCTCGTGTGTTCTTTCTTAACTTATGATGAGTAAACACGGTGAAAGGAGAAAGCCTATTTGGGGGAATCCCTTTACTCCTCTGTACAGCGTTAGCAAACAAAGAGAAAGCATGTTTTTTCTTACAGATTTTCTTGTTCTAAAGAAAAGTTTTAAGGCACGTTTTTTTTTGTTCTCAAGTAATACAAATTGAAATACGTTTATAAAACATACATTTTTATTAGGTTATGATAATTTTATTAGGAGAGACAGTCTGTCTACTATAAAAAAGCCATTTGCGTAATGAACGAAACTCATCTTTTGCATGTCAATTAGAAATGTGAACATGTATAATATAGTGAAATAGTATGAAAGTTTATAGGCATTTATAGCAATTTTAATGAAACTCTTCTCTTTATCTGAAATTGTGAAAGAAGAGAAACGTTAAAAATACTTTTCTCCTTCATAAAGTTGAATTTTCATTTCAAATGTTTCCTTCAGCAGAAGTTTTCGCT
>JAQFZZ010001676.1:0-10423 GCA_034696405.1 Isotoma caerulea
GATACAACCGGATGGAGTTCTATAAACGAATCATGTACTGTTTATCAAGACCGTTACAATTCTTGTGACCCATATGCCTTTTTATATTGTGATACATCTGATAACAGGTGCAAATGCACCTCGCCACAGCTTGTCTGGGCAAATTTAGTAGGAAGATGTACCCTTAGAATTGGATCAAATTGCTACTACCCTCCTGGATCTGGTAGAACAGTTGGAGGAAACCAAGCGCCTGATTGTCCTCCAAGTTCTCATTGCGAGGTCGGCACGTACACTTGCAAATGCAACAATGGCCTTTATCCAAACTCGGACGGATCTGCTTGCAATAATGGGGGAAATGCATTTTTGTCAACCAACAAAAATCTACTTAAAACTCTTACACTGCCTATTTTGATGGCTTTTTTTTCTAAACAATATTTCTAAATCTAAATATTTAAAATGCATTATTGTTAAACATGACAAAAAAAACTTCTAAACGTTAAAATAGATACTTTACCATTTGTAGCCCCT
This sequence comes from Isotoma caerulea, assembly GCA_034696405.1. Classification (NCBI taxonomy): domain Eukaryota; kingdom Metazoa; phylum Arthropoda; class Collembola; order Entomobryomorpha; family Isotomidae; genus Isotoma; species Isotoma caerulea. The sequence continues at coordinate 508 of JAQFZZ010001676.1, forward strand.
AAATCCATAAATCTGTAATAAAAATGGACTTTAATACAATTTCTAACCTTTAAATTACTGAACAGTGAATTTCGATATCCTAAAAACATTTAAGTTGTAATTGTAACTTTGTTTTAAAAAACGTAAAATTCAAATTATAAATCTTAAATCTTAAAATCTTAGATTTTAGATCTTAAAATTATTATACAACGAATCAACAAACATTAGCAATAAAAGGATGATAATATTCATCATTTCTATTTTTATCTAATTAATTATCTACTCTATTAAATACATATAGTTTATTAATCCAATATTCATATACCACTATATAGACAGAGCCAGGGACAAAAAGATATTCATGCATGTTTTTTGTTTTTAATTATAAATTAAATCGCAAATGTAGTCGAAAAGTGTCAAGATAATTCATTTAAAACATTCATGGAAGTAGATTAGGATCTCACTTTAGATATCCAATTCCGTGAAAACATCATGATGTAAATTTCCAAGCACACTCATTTATGGATTCATCTATTACATAATTGCAATAATTATATTAAAATCTTTTACTGCCGTGCCGATTTAAAACAAATAATGAGATACTGACTACTGAAGTTGCAATGCTGCATTGTAAAAGTTATTATATGAAAAATAAATAGTTTGACATTGAGATGTCTTTGTCTCCAGCAATAGGATTCCAGTGAGTGAGGACTAAAGCCGCGGAATTTCACACTCTGGCTGCTGTTTATTGACTTCAGAGACAGGCGTGTTTATTCTTTTGTTATTATTATTACTTAAGTTTTTCATTAATTAAGCTTCGCTTTGTATTGTTAATTAGTATTAAAATGAGTTGAGTTTTAAATGTTTTCCTTAGGATTAGTTGGTAGGTTGAGCTTTTTAAGTTGACAGAGAATAGGGTGTAGACTTTATATTGCCAATTGCATTCATTGCATTGCAATATTAAGCATTTTTCTGTTTTGTTTGAAGTTAAAAAATGTGAGACGTTTGTTTTTTGACGTTTTATGTTTTACCCAAAACTCAAATTTATCATTTCGCTTTGATTTATTTGGAAAATGAAAGATGAAACAGTGAACAGGATTAGATAGAATCATGACTCACCGGTTTGTTTGTAACCCCTGTTGATTGATTGTCAATAGAATACTAGCTAGACATAGATTTCATTCATCATTCATTATTAGGCATTCATCAATTTCATAATCAATAATTTATGTAGATATCGAGTTAGCTAGTACTTTTATTTTGTATAGAAATGACCGTGACATTGAACATGAGATCTCGTAAATGTACAAGGGATAGTTTGACGATGAGAGTAATATCCTTAGTTTTAATTTTGCATCCTTGCCTTGGGACTATTGTATTGGGGGGAAAGGTCACAAGGAGCGTTAGTGGTAGCAGTGGATTTGTTCAAAGTGGTACGGACGGTTGTCGAAAAGAAGTGAAGCATCAGTGTCAGTCTTTACAGTTCCCTACTTGCTTTGGGGTCAAACTTCCTTACACTACAACAAGCTCAGAATTGGTCAATGAAAACTTTACGCAGCAGCAGCTACAGGTAATTAATGTTTGGAGAGTGGAGACTGGACATTTTATATTTTTTAGTAATATGGTTTAGTTTAAAAAATGATAGCTAATGTATGCATTAATTGATTATATGACAGAATGAGATGTCAAGATGGGAAGGACTGCGAAGCTCACCTCGATGCTGGGCAGTAATCCAACCCCTTCTATGTTCTTACTACATGCCTAAATGTCAAGATGGATATGTTGATCTTCCGTCTCAGGTACGTTATATCTGTAATGAAAGGGGGGGGGGGCAAAGGGTTTTTGATGTTATCGATATTTATTGCTTGTATAATTGTATACCAAACCAACGAAAGACTTTATAGGTTCTTGTGCATTTTACAGGAATTGTGTAAGATAACTAGAAATCCATGTCGGGTAATTGAGCAGGCTACCAAACAGTGGCCAGAGTTTCTAAAATGTGACGATTTCTCTAAATTTCCTTCTAATTGCAAGGTAATTTAAAGTTTACTTCTTTTTATTGAGCCACGATTCTAGCATACTAGAAAGAATGAAGAATGTTCCAACAACAGGAAATATTTGTTTCTTTAGAATAACGAAATCAGGGAATTGAGGTTCAATACATCAGCTAAATGTGTGGAACCTATGAAAGAAGTCGAAAATTCATTTAATTATTATGAAGGATTTGAAGGATGTGCCATGAAGTGCCAGGATCCCTTGTTTACGGAAGAGGACCATGAATTTACTTCAAAATTAATCAAGTATTTAGGGATAGCTACTTTCTGCTCTACTGGATTAGTCATTGTAAGCTACCTATATTAAACTTCCATCATTATTACAAGCATTATTTTAATGATATCCATATGATTATTTTTCAGGCTACGTTCGCAATAGACTGGAAATCTTCGAAAATGTATCCGTCCGTAATAATTCTGTGGATTAACATGTGGTACTTCGTTGCAACATTTGGATGGCTAATTCAGTTTCTCCCCAACGCAAAAGAGGATATAGTGTGTAGAAAGGATGCAACGATTCGTCGAAATGAGCCAAAGTAAGTTTTAACGAAGATTGTATGTTTCAAATTTAATATATATCAATGTTCATATCTCTTTTATAGTTCGATAAGTTGCTTATTGTAGTGTATTTTGTTTTTGTTTTAGTGGCAACGAAAATGTATTTTGCTCTCTGGTATTTGCTATTATATATTTTGGATCAATGTCTGCTCTTGCTTGGCTTATGGTCTTCGCATATGTATGGAATTTAACTTGCAATGCTGTTGGTAAGTCGTAGCAAAATCGTTTTAATTTCAATTTTTGAGAAATAATTTGAATAATTAAAAAAATGTACTGATGCAATTTTATTTTAATTGTTCCTTTACATAGGCCGAATCCGGGAACAAATCGATAAACAACGACTTTATTTTCATGTCTGGGCAATACTTACTCCTTTAGTACTGACGATAATCTGTCTGTCGACTGGAAAAGTAAATGATAGTTATCCACTTATAAATATAATCTTGGTTTGGTGATTTTTCTTTTCCTAATGTAAATAATAATATACATTATTTATTTACATGATTTTTTTAAATATATAGATCGACGGAAGTAGCATTCATGGGATATGTTTTGTGGGATACAACGACCCGAATGCCCGAATTTTTCTGGTCCTGGTTCCCGTTGGACTTGCATGTAGTGTAATGTTAATTTATTTATGGAAAGGAACGTATCGCCTTCTTAGTGTTTCCCTTTCTTCATCTGATTTTATCTCACCACAAGGAAGAGCTGAAATAAAATCAAATGCAATGCGTGTGATTGTATTTACACTATGTGCGACATGTATCTTCGTTGCTGCAATGATTTTGCAAATCAATACAATTCGCCACCGTCCATTATGGGAAAATTCACTGAGGGAGTCTGTATTGTAAGTGATGTTTTATATGAATTGTCGAACTAATTGTTTACTCTTTGTATGGAAGAAACTCAATTTATACTTTTATTCAGGTGTAAAATGAACTTAACGGATGTCGCAGAATGTGGAATTTCTGAAAAGCCTGACTTGACTCATATAAGTGGGAGTATAGTGATGTTCTTTTTAGGGGGATTGCTTGTTTCTTCATGGGCTTGGACGTCAGCCTCAGTTAGGACGTGGAAACGATATTTAAGGAGGTATGTTCGTGTAAAGTGTAATAACCGGAATAAAAATAAATAGGTGGTAAAAATAGTATAGAAATAAAAAATTGCATGGAATAAATTTTGATTTTTAGGCGTTGTAACTCAGAAGACTCCGACGGACAACCTCCAAACATTCCGAAAGACCGGCTTATATCAAAAGCTTTTGCTAAACGTCATCAACTTCCAAAAACAGGACGGTTAAGTATCAGTCTGTATAGTATGCATGAGGACCCTGTAGGTCTCAATAAATTATTAGATCCCAATCGGTTGTGCCAAAACAATGACGATGTTGAGCAATCACAGCCAATGAGTCAAACTCAAACAGATGCTCATGAAGACATTAGCAGCGAATGGGCAGCTGCTTTACCTCATCTTGTAGCTCGGCGAGGTGCCTTAGTCCCTCCTCACTCTTCAAATTCTGTTTCATGTGTGTCTGAAGACTCACGACGCCCGTCATGTGATTCAGCAATGTCCGAGATGGCTGTTAGACAGCTTCAAGGCTCTAGCGCTGGATCAGAGTATAAAAAGTAAGTGTTTAAATGTCTCACTACTAAGGTTTTGTTTCGATTAAATCAACTTCCAATGTATGTGTAGGAGTAGAAGACGAGACTGGTTTCGAATGGCTCGGCGTAGTCGTAGCGGAAGGATGTGGGGATACCCGTGGCGTCGTGGTACTGGAGGTAGCTCATCTTCCCTCGAAAGCAATCCTGGATCTCAAGTAACATTATTTTCTAAGTTTGAGTAATACCAGCTATGTTAATGATAATTATCCAAACTAGTTATTAATAAGTTTTTACTTCACAACCCAGATTCTTCCAGCAATTACTGCATTGATCGACAAGAGGCAAAAGCTCGGAGATGATCAACTCACAGCAGTTGCGAACAACCAAGCAAATAAAAAACCCATCATTTTACGCGAGTTCGCAATTCAAACAAGCATTGAGAAATTGAGCGTTCCTCTCAACAATCTCAAAGCATGTAATCTCAGTAATAATCTCACTGCTGACAAAGCAACTCAATCCAGTCTTGTAAGTTTGCATGAGATAGGAACACAAACGAAAAAGTCTGCGACCAAGAAAAAGGATAAGAATAAAGAGAAATCTCACAAAATCAACAAAGAAGATGAGAAAGATAAGGCTGTATCAAATATTTCTGAGACTGAAGATCCTGTATTGAAATTATTGACTCCCAAGTAAGAAAAACTGAAATTGTTGCATACATAAAAGTATAGAAAATCTGTGCCAAAGGCCATTCAAAAATCGATTGCAATTGAACATACAATAGAGTACGGTAGTAGAAATATTCCTAAAGAGGTAGATATTATTAGATAAATACTAGAAACCCGTATGCATGCTAAAGCTAAACAAAGTAAATTATGCTGCTTTTTATATTAAAATCTCAATCGTTGCTCCAAGATTCAATGTTCCATATTACCACTGAAATTATTTTCAAGTTCAACATGTTTACCTATCAATTTACATTTTATAAAGTTAAGTTTTATCAGTATTTTAAGAAGTGCCTTGACACTATAATCATAATACTCGAAACGTTAATTTTATGAAAGTATATGAAATAGAATATTATGATACGCAAATTATTTATAATTTTATAAATGACAATCATTCGAAATACAAGATATTAACTCAAAATGATCGTTTTTAACATTTTATTGAATCTCAATACAAATGTAATAAATAAATGATTTGACCATATTATTTTTAAACGATGGACTACAACCTTATTTTGACACATTGCTTACCCTACACCTACACATACTACTAAAAGGTGCATTTGTCAAAATGAGTACCTGTAGTTTTGCATATCACAATAAATTAAAATGCCAGCATTCCGTTCTAAAAATCGCATGACACATAACGCGGTGATATCAATGGGATGTTAAGTAACAATGGGCGTCTAAACATTCTTATCAAGATTAGATAGCCACTAATTGAATTATTGCCCAAAGTTCAAGTTTACATTGTACTAGCTCAGTTTCATAAACTAAAAATAATTAAATGCAAATTCATAAATTCTCAAAATGATGACTTCTGACCACAGTTGACAAGTATTAACTACGGAATGCGTTCACGGGCATAGGTCAGTTTATATATTGAGCAGAGACAACAAACATAATGACTACATAGAACCAGATCCCAACAAACACAACCTCAATACTTAAATGAATAAAATTTCTTTTAAAAACGGATATAATAATCATTAATTCTGTGCATAATCTGAATGAACGTATGCCGTAAATAAATCTTACTTTAATTCTAAATTGGATTTCGGACTATATCGTAATTGCCAGTTTATCTACTTAAAATTTTAACGTCGACGAATTGACTATAGTAAAACAAATGAGATAAAATTAAATTCGTGCAAGTGGAATAGTTAAGTAGAATGCCATGGCACGATATTTAGCAGATAAAACGATGAAAAAAATTAAAATCAAAAGAAAGTATATTCGGATACTGGATTTTTAAAGTTTGGGGTCTGGAGAAATATTGCGGCTGATAACTATTTATTTTTTCGTTTACTTTTTCCAGTGGATTTTCCTCCTTTTCCAGATGATGATTTGGTGTCAGCTTTGCCTTTAAGAAAAATTTTTACTTGTTTTTAAATGTTCAACTGTAAAGAATCAATACCATTTATAAAACGTCATTTAACCTTACCCCAACGCCATTTGTTGAGGCTGTCTCCAAGAAAGTAAAATCCAAGGATAATAATCCCACTTCCACCCATAAACATGGCCCTTTGAACATTGTTCAAAACTTCAAGAATTGGATAAGCCCAGACTCCACTAACAGAGTTCACCCAAGTGATCCTGGAGTTTAATTATACACAGATGGGCATTTACGCTTGTTTGAAAACATTTTAAAACAACTAAACAACGATAAATTATGTAGAAGTGATTATCTATGACATTGAACTAAAAATTTACATACACTTGTGCAAAATTGCAACAAAACAAAAACGCAGCTAAAGATAAGCGCTTCAAATTGAAGTTAACAAACAAAGCATATGTACCATGACAAATACCACGTAATGCCTCCGACTAAGATTGCAGAGCCCACAAATGGTCTTGGATATATCAGTGGAGTAAAGATGTGCTCAATGAAACCAAACGCTAAGGGTGCCGTGTGCACTGCATGATTCAGCCAGGTAGGGTAGATTGAATCCAAAATTACTGGAAACATCAGCTCGCGATCTAAGGCATAAACTGCCCAGAATACTACGCTTACAAACTGCAAAGAACACAATATTTGCTTTTCTAAAAAAGCGTACTAAGCCATTTTTTCTACGCAAGATTTCGAATTGGAATAGCACTAGACAGTAATTACAAATACATGATGACGATCAGAACACTATTTACAAAGCAAGCTGTTTAAAAAACGGGTTTTTAAGGGGTCAAGCAAAACAAGCGTTTTGATTTTTTTAAACATGCAGAAGAATTCCTTTGGCCATGCAAGAAATGTTAATTGCGTCTTGAAAATCGCGAATAAATCTTACCATAATAAGTAACTGATAGAGAAAAACAGATTTGCAAGAACGCCGACGGAGCGTGAGGGATAGATTTTAGGCACAGAAGACAATTCTGCAGCCAGAAAGAGAATAGGTGCTGTATGCACTCCATGGTTTAGCCAATTTGGGAAAAACTCGTCCATTTCTTTTGGAAATACCAGGGCGCGGTCAATTCCATACAAGATCCAGAATGACAGCGACACAAACTATTAACAATTCAAGGTTAATATGAATTTTAGTAACTTTTGTTAGCTAAGCCAAGCAACTCGATAGGCATTGGAATTGGAATCTACGAATTTAAATAAAATTCGAGAGATTATCTTTCGTCTTGCAAGAAAACCGCAGGTTATGTCTACCATGCAAATACATAGCATAATACTACAGACAGGTAAAAACATGTTATATCACAAAATACATAGAATTCGGAAATCATGAAGTAATAATTGCATACGATTCCTGTAGGGAAAGCCCACGCTGCGAACAAAGAATCACGAAACTTCTGAGTCCAACTCTGGCGTTTTGTATTAAGTTCACTCGTTCCTGTGACATCATTAAGTAATGCTATCGAATGGTATACCAATTGCAAAACCTATAATTGTGCCAACAAAGTCAATCAAAACTAATTCAAGGATTATTTTTTAATCCAAGTAAGATCTAATTAATACATGCATAGATTTACCATGTTCCAAACAGTAAGGAATTTCCATTTTCCAGGGAAAGCGCTCATCGCAGCGAAGTTACCACTTCCTTTCAGGTGAGGTGGAAGATGTACAAACATAAGATCATAGTAAAGGGCATAGCCAAAGTTAGCTGCTCCGGCAGCGTGGATTAGTGCCTTGATCATTTTCTGCGTGAAGTCGTATGCGAAATAAAGTCTGAAAATCCAATTTACAATTTATTAAATAAATATATACTCACAATATTATTAATCTTATTACAATAATTCTTATCACATCAATTTATTATTATGATGGCTGTGCATCCAATGAATATCATGCAGTTAACACTGAGACAGACATTAATGCTATATAATTTGAACTCTTACTATTTGATGTTAACGATTAAAAATATTTTATTCTGCTCTGACTAGTTGCTTTTGGTTATTTATGGTTTAGTAGTAAATAAAGCTCTTTAGTTTGTTACCTTGAAATAAAATGAAATGAGATCAAAGGTTGAAATTCGAACTCGAACTTCGATTTTGATTGAATTTGCAAGATAAGATAATAAGATTGCAAGTTTAATTTATTTGCAGTGAATTAAATTAAAATGTTATTAAAAGCTAAATGTCCAAATTACATAATTGCGAACATTTTTTTCCATCATTCGCCAAATAACAACAATTAACTGTTTTGAACAATTTGTAAAATTGAAACCGTTTGCCGAATTCTCATATGCCTTAATGTAGAAATAAATATAGTTTGAATAATTTCCAAATTTACATTATTGTAGACTTTCTGTAAAAAAAATAATATGGAAAATCATCATGAAGCAGTAACATAACTGTTATGGCTTGTCAGTATAGATATAATTTTTTAATGTATACGTTACGTACGCATACCTTGACCATAAAAGGTATTAATTAACTAAACAATTAAACTAAGATTTCAAGGATCGTATCGTAAGCAAATATTTTCAGTTTCCCATATCCCATGTAAATTCCATGTACATTCTCATCTATACAAACATTTTTCATCGCTTTTATATATTTATTGTGGTTATTAGGCCAAGCCTTTGAGAGTCAATTTAAAATTAAATACACAATAATGAACAAATAAAACTGAATGTGGTTTAATTAATTACGAGTGATTCTTTGATGTTTGATTCGTTTAATCTATCAATTCCTACGCGTAGGTGTAGGCTTAAATGTATGACAAGCAAAATGCAATAAGTCTTATGAGAATCCATTTAATTAACTCAAGGAATTCCCACATTACAAGGTAAATTAAAATTATTAAAAAGTACAAATGTTGTAACTTATTTACTAGGGCTCATTCTCTCATTGTTATAAGTCAGTAAATTAAGTAATTATGCTTTAAAACCCATATAAATTCCGTGGCTTTAAATGAACCATTCTATCTCTATCAATTACAAAATGTGTACTTTTATACATAATAATTATATTATATTCCAAAAATTGTAATTTAATGTTGTACTTTTCAATAGTGAATGCTTCACGCTTTGAATTAAAAATTCGGAAATTTTAAGGCTTTAATTCATAATTCTCTCTCCCCCAAAGCAAAACTGTCTAAAAAAACGAAAGCTGTATAGCAAAGCCTATTACATTACACTACACACTATTACAAACACAGACGTTTAAATCAAAAACGAAATAGATCAAATCAAAACTGAAATAGAATTAGCAAGAAGAAGGTGAGAGGAGAAAGGTATGAAGAAAGTTTACTTTCATTTTCAGAACTTACAGAACTTTCAAGTCAAACTCATCAAACATCATCTTAAAAAAATTTCTCTTTTCAAATTCAAAAAAACAAAACAAAACTGCACGGTTTGATTTTAACGTAATGCATTTAAAATTAAAATTTACTTGCACTACTTTTGACATAGTTCTAAGTTTTAAAACTAAAAAAATGAGACGTGAAAATGAAAACAAGGATTAATCTTCAATTGTCAATTTTTACCTTTTTTCACTTTTCACACGTGATTCAAATTCTGAATACGCATTACGTGTTACGTCGTTGTCAATGTTT
>JAQFZZ010001677.1:0-10421 GCA_034696405.1 Isotoma caerulea
TGGTGGCAAGGTTCGCAACTGTTGACCAAGGGTAAATAACCATAATTTGCTGGTAGAAACTTTATAAGAACTGGACCGGTAAAAACATGATGAAATTGATAGTGACGACTTCAGTCGACCTTGGATGTGACTTGCAATAGTGGAAGTGAACAGGAAGTTATGGACTCAGATAATGCATTTGGGCTACAAGGAAATTTCGGTGGCACTATATAGGATATTTATAAGGAAGGCAGAAATACATTGTAGGTAAGGGAGTATGGTAATTAGCGACATTATGATACAGCTAATAAGAAGTAATAAAGGATTATTTTATATTGTAATTGTAAGTTCCAATAGGATATACTGGGAATTAGGTGTAGTAGTAGTTTAAGTATAGTAGTGGGTAACAGGGTTAAATCAATGAAATCCTGCAGAACTTGGCAATTCCATTCCTGTAAGAGCAATTCCAAGTGTGAAAAGGGCTGTTCGCAAACCCAGTTGGATTTAATTTTGCTGTGAAGCATTTATTGTTAGTGGAGGTTTCAATTAGAGTGAAATAGATTATTATATATTGAAATAGATATTAGATTTATAGGTAAATAAGAACCCATAATGACGTACATATTATACGGTAAAACCGTTATTCCGTAACAAGGGAGGAACGGCTTGCTAAAAATATCGATAGGTCAGGAAGGAAATATTTACAAGGGTATGATGGACGCATTCCGGCCGGATGAAATATTAGTCCGGACAATAATATAACCACGGCAGGTGTTAAGGAAGGTCAGTAGGCAATCTTGGGAGGGTCAGTTTTTGTGTTTCTATTGAAGTGATGCACCTTGAACGCAGTTTATAAACCCTCCTTGCTTAATTTATAACTGCGTATTTCACCGCATAGCAGATATTTTTGTAATTTGGGAAGGACTCGACAATAATAATATCTTGTTGAGTTGATAGGATAAGGTCCTAACATTTATTGAACTTTATTGTTCTGCTGCTGCTGGTGATTATTGCAATATGCAACAGTGCTACTTGCGAATGACTGCATCTTTTTAAAGGGTTAGTTAAGGGCTGTTCATAAGTTATAATGGTGAAAATGACGAAGCCCGCACAATATGAGTCTAAGGGAATTTTAAAAGCTTAGATATGGAAGTATACGTCTCAAGGTATAGGTAGTTAGTCTCTGTAGTTTGGTAAAAGTGTAGAAAAATATTGGGATACCATGTACCGTTATTCTTGATTGAAAAAAATGTAGTAACTGGAAGTTAGATACAAGAGTGCGAAGAATATTGAAATTGGTGAATAATCCTTCTTGCATCATGGAGGGTATGGAGGTCCGTTAGAATAACTATGAAATAGGGTGATGAGAGGAGTCACAAGAACGAAGTTGGATGAAGTGTAATGCGGTGTTAGATTTTAATGACAAAGATATTTGTGGACGAATTGCCGAATTTTTGTATACGAGAACGGGAAGGATATTGTATCACTTAGGGTTTTGATATTGAGTCATGTAATATAGGGTTGTATAGGGGTGATGACTAACTTATCTAATAGAACAGTTGGAATGGTGAGGTGTTGAACAAGGTAAAATACGCTGGCACTCTGGATTGGGATATTCTGTTGAATAAGATAGCAGTAGGTTGGTCCGGTTAAGGCTCCTGTAGTAATTGATATAGTAAGTATCCTGTAGTAAGTTTCCATTCAGGAGACGAGGTAAGGTTACGTTCCTAGTATGGGGAAGTAATGAGTTTGGAGTTTTGCTTTTGTTGTGTTGCATAAAAAAAAATGTCTGGTCATGTATGAGAGGGTGTCCAGTTTGAATTTAAGTAAAACATTGGACATGATCACATATAGCATTTCACATGGGTTAAATATTAAAGGAATTTCTTCAGAGAAGTAGAGTGGTAGAGAAGTAGAGTGGAGTACCAGTGAAGTGGTTGATGTAAGTGGATGACATAAGAGGTTAGTTTAGGATTACTAAGAAGGAAAGATATAATAAGTCAAGAAAAGTGAGATGCATCTTATGATATGATTTTTTGAAACTTGATGTAATTTTTATTATTCTGGGTGATAGGGTTTGCTGACGGGTTTTTAACTCGGGTTTATTTTCTTGTAGAACGTTGATGTTGCAACTTAACTTGGTGGTCGAAATTGTGAGTGATTTTTATGTAAAAAGGGACAATCGTGTAGTAAGTATAGAGTGAGGAGCATCCACTCTATTTATTTGAATCGAATCGATGAACGTAGTTTATAGGCCCTTAATAATTTATACAACGACTGTGAATGCATGGTTGTGAGAAGGTGTCAAATTATATGACACAAATGTACTCAACAAGGTTACAAGGGGCAGTGAAAAAGTGTTGAGTTGCATCTTAACTTCATTGTGTACAATTTGATAGTTTTTTAAGGAATAGGAGAAAAGTAAGGAGAAGATAAATCCAAGAACAAAAAAAAATTGTGCAAGTCCAGTAATAACTTAGCTATATGACATGTAAGGTGATTATGTAATATGGGATAAGAGTGCAACAACAGGTATGGAATGGAAAAAAAATTAAGGTTGGTTAATCTGGGTGGTCATTTTTGGTGACTCGGCTCACAGAAAAGATATCCGTCTTGAGTACGGCCAGTGAGTAATTTCATGTAGGAATAAAATTTTAATGGCACTGGGTGGTCCATTGAAGTGAGAGTATGGGCATTTAGAGGATTGGAACGTGATGTGATGAGTGCACATTTCATCACCTAATTTGACAAAATCCACCAAGGTTGAGGTCCGATGATATTAGTATGTGTGATGAAAAAGCAGTAATGTTGTGAAATTAAGATGCTGGTTAGATGTGATTCTTTCTTAAGATAAGAAGAAAGCTAATGGATGCCAGGAGAAACATACTGAGAAAAATATGTTTCGTAACTAAATTGAACTTTTTGAACGTTTCTGTGTTTTTACGCTTATGGAAATAAGCTTCAATAATTCCGTAATATGTATGACATAAGGGTTGAACGGATTCATTCCTGACTGAAACACCTTTGGAAACTTAAGGATTGGAAATGGTTGCTAATGAGAGTCATTAATAAATCTAGGGGTCAAGAATATTAAAATATGTGAGCAAATTGAAGGGTGCAGGAAAAAAAATCCGTAAGAATTGATTGATAGGGAAATTGAAGAATTGCGTTGGATATCAACTATAAAACTGCAACATCAACATACGAGTGGATTGAGTGTAAAGAGTCGTTCACAATGCGTGTGAGTAAAAATTGGTGGAATGGAAGTTTCTGGAATGAATAGGCTTTTAAGATACCATTTACACACTCAACAGGCTAAATGTTTGAAAAAAAGAAAGAGACAAAATAGATGTCATAAGAGCAGGAATAACTTCCGTCGATAGCAAATACAGGTCGTTAAAAATGAATTTCAATATGAAACACGGTGAAGGTGAATCAAAGCAAACCACGACTGTTTTCATTATTCTTTCATACATTTTCTAGAGAGGCGAAACTTACCTCGAAAGGTAAGTTTTTCCTCTCTTCATTGCCAAACCATGCGTACACAAACAACGCAACTTACCATTTAGTAACATTCATCCATTAAATTTCATCCAAACTCTTTAAAAAAAACTAGTTGACCTTGATGCAGAATTGAGCAAATCTAACCAATGTTAGATTTGCTTAATTCTGCTCTCTAAATAACATCATTGTGTGAAATAATATTCTTCAATATTATTTCTCACAATGGAAATGTTCTTAATTCCATCCACCATCATCATTATCATCATATTCAATCAAAACCTCTCATAAAACTCTTCATGCCTTCATAAATGGAATGATTTATAGTTAAGAACCGGGTATTTACCCGATTCTTGCACATGTACTTACTCTGTACTTTGTTTCGTTTACATTCGTTCGTTGTACATATAAAATATTTCTAAATGCATAACTCAAAATTTTGTAGCTGTTCCAACCCTCAACTTGACAACAGATTCAGTTGTACCTATAGCCTTGGACATGGATGTCTTGAGGGAAACTTCCCTAACATATACCTGTTTCGACGTTGAGCCACTTTGCAAGTTAGGCCGTTTAGCGTCAAGATTAGCCGAAGAATCTAGATCTAAATTTTTTGCTGACAAGAACGTTATGCTCAACGTCATTCCAGACAAATATAGATGCAACCAAACATTGCTTACATTACATGAGCTTTTACAAATACGGAAGACATAAATAACTGATAACGGTGCATACGGCATCTTAGCTGCGATCGTAGGACTTGACTGTGAAGTAAGCAAAAATTTTGTAGACCTATATCGACGATGGAATGATGCTTTCAACGTTTCTGGAATTGATACTTCGTATGAAGGTGTAGTTAGGTACGTATTAGGGGGTATTCTGCTCTGGTTATTGCTTTTGACATTCATCGGTACGTTCTGTGGTGCAACTCAGCATGGAGCTCATAAACACGATAGCAAAATGTTCCCGGCACTGTTGACGTTTGTTTGCTTGTTTAATTCGGTTCACGGTGCGGAAGATCTACAAGATGCTACAGAAATTATCTGGAAAGTTTACGGACTTTCGAAATTACCATGGTCATTTTGGTGGTTGTTCTAAAAATTTACTGAGTTTGGGTGAATACAGAATGCATCTTTCCAAAATGCTTCCCCAATGACCCTTGTTTTTTATACTGATTCCAGAAGGACGCTGAAGTAAATCGTTTTTCCCTTTTCTATTTTTTACCGATACTTCAGAAAGTACACTATAAGCTATTTATAGTTATAACGACAACAAGCAACAACTGTAACATAATGGAAAATATAGAAAAGGTCTGAATTCCTTTTTTGTATAAAAGTATGCTCGTGCAGCTTTGCATAGCCTGAACCAGATTGTATGGCATTATGTGCATTGTATTAAAATGGGTCACCTCCACACGTCCCCAGATGTTCCGATGGGACCTACTATAAATCGTTTTCTTAACTGTCTACTTAGCATGTGTGCGAATGTTCAAGTCGATCGGTACGGGTTAACTTAACCGGTCGGTTTACACACATACAGACATATACAGACATGATGATCTCATAAGCCCAAGTTCGGGCTAAAAAGTAAACGTACATTCAATTCTAGTCTGCTTGTATTATTTGTATACACTCTATAATTTCTCTACACACAGAAATGTTCCTATTGAACCTTTTTACAAAGTTTTTGATTTCGAGGGAGAAAAATAAATCTCTTTTGTTCATTTCAAAACCATTGGGGGTTGCAACGAGATATGAACGTCTAGACATAAATGTGGTTGGTAAAGGGAAAGAAACTCAAGAAAGGAATGTTGGGAAATGTAAATGTAATAAATCAATGTCAATATGGATTTTCAAGCAACGCTTAAAAAAATTAAATATAAATACATTTTCTTCGGGTTATGCCTTAAAACCATTGGGTGATTTCCACCCCGTACACGTTCTTCTTCTTCTTTTCCTTTTTCTCCTTCTTTTTCCTCTCCTGCTTCTTCTCCTGCTTCTTCTCCTTCCTCTCCTGCTTCTTCTCCTTCCTCTCCTGCTTCTTCTCCTTCCTCTCCTGCTTCTTCTCCTTCCTCTACTGCTTTTTCTCCTTTCCCTCCTGCTTCTTCTCCTTCCTCTCCTGCTTCTTCTC
The DNA here is from genome assembly GCA_034696405.1 of Isotoma caerulea. Classification (NCBI taxonomy): domain Eukaryota; kingdom Metazoa; phylum Arthropoda; class Collembola; order Entomobryomorpha; family Isotomidae; genus Isotoma; species Isotoma caerulea. The sequence goes on from JAQFZZ010001677.1 coordinate 5,608, forward strand.
CTTCCTCTCCACTGCTTCGCCTTTATATCCTGCCTTTCCTGCTTCTCCTTTATCTTCCGCTTCTCCTTCCCCTCCTGCTACCTCTCCTCCTCCTTCTGCTTCACCTTTTTCTCTACCTCCTTTGTCTTTTGTGGAATGTGGATGACAGCAGCATCTCAATACCTCTGGAAAGACGCTACCACCCCAAAATACTCTTGAGAAACCATAAATCCTCCGCCGTGCTGTCCCAACCGCAAAAGCAGCTTCCAAATCCTTCTACGGACAAGATAAGTAGCTGACAAACCTATCAAAACTAAATTTTGGGAGATTATAATACCTATTTAAAATGGGATTAAAACTATTATTAAGTAGCGAAAGCTACTTTATGAAAATGGTCTGTCTGTCCGTCCGTCTGTCTGTCGCCAATTTATCTCAGGAACCAACTGACGTATTGACTTTCGGTTTTTTGCGTAGGATTCAGTTTTTTTTACTTTATGAAAGACCTTCAAGAAAGCACCACTGGGCAGACTTATGTCGCTCACGTTAGAAATTAAGCTTTAGCTTTGAATACATTTTTTAGGCAAAGAAACGCAGTCCTGCATATGCATTTTTTACTAGATATATTTGAAGTTATGAGGAAATTTGCAAAAAAACTTCAATACAAGACAGCACTTTTACTTGACGCTCAAAATTTCAACCTTAGCTCTAACAATGCTCCAGAGTAGGTATGGCGGACGTGTGAAGGATTTGTTAAGATCTGCTAAATGCAATGATACCCAGGGTTGTGCTTCAGTTCATTCATTTCAATCTTCAGCTAAAGTAGAATAGAGAGGCATACGACTTGTAAATTTAGATGAAAGGTCCAAAGCATTGATTCCGTCGTTACTAGCCGAAAAGCATAATTTGGTTAAAGAATTTATTACCAATATTAATGTTAGATTTCCCAAAGACTTTATTACTTTATATACAATTTTTACTCCCTCAAAATTGCCAATTACATTGGAAAACGCAGAGACGTATGGCAATGATGAAATTTCAAAACTCTGTACCATATATGGCTTGTCTTGTGCAGAAACTTACCAAGACTGGAAACTTTTGTTAAAAACTCTAATAAGTACAGATTTTTTAATTTCTCACAAGTTAGACAAACCATTTTTATTTTGGGCTGTTGCACGTAAAGATGCAAGCCTTGCTTGGACAATCCACAATATAAAACTGATCGAAACTGTGTTAACTGTAAGTAATGAATGGCAGATGACCCATCAGCAGTACGAGGACAAAAGAAACAACATTTGAAAGTAGCATATTTTAAAGATATTTAATTATTATCATTGGTTTATTTCTTAATATTAAGAGTGCATGGAAATTTGGATTGTAATTACTTGCTTGCAGAGTTTAAATTGCTTTTAAAAACTGCTTTGCATCTTGCTCATTTTCCGTGGACGATGGAGTTGCTTGATCATCTAAATACTTTTTGATGTCGTTGTGTGCTTTTCTTTTTAACTGGGTTTTAATTATTTCATTGTTATTTCTTTTTTGTCTTCTTAATGTTCCAGTTTTTTTGCAATATCGGGCATTTTACTTGCTGGTGGCTTAGTTATAAAAATAGGAATGTTACGTGATGAGTAAATATTATGGCACCATAGACAACGAAAGTTCGTTTCCTTAAGATCATTCCAGTTGAACAATTATTCGATCCAGGGTTTTCCATCCTCCCAACAAATATATTCACTATCTAACAGTGGTATTTCTGCATCGATAAGGCAGCAGTAGGTTTCATCTGTTGTATCTTCTGTAGGTGGCCCTGTAGGGTCCACAAAAACTCCGAATTATCCCTTGCTGTTGTCAACTCTTGGTCTCTTTGATTTTGTAAAACGTCAAACCCTGCAAAGGTTGGTGTAGTCGTATCTTCCGTTACATTTCCACAAGAAAATGTTAAATCCTGTTCTTGTTCCTCATCAACAGTAGTTTGGGCAGCAGTAATAAGCTAGTGCGGTTGAAGGAAGTGCACAATAAAATGATTTTGGTGTATAAGGAATATCTGAGAAACACCTTCTCACAGCAGACGTTGATCCTTCTTTGTCCATCATTAATTCAACAGAATAAATAACATAACCTTCATGACTAATGTCGTTAGGCCCCAGCACCATAGGAAAAAAGTAAAAACATTCTTTTGTTTTTGGACCCGCAGCTATTACATCAACAGTACAGGTTTTCAAAACCGGCATATATTTTTTCTGTAATCATACGTGGAAAAAAGAATTCCCATCAGATCGGATTGTGAAAGTTCGGAAGCATCGGAAATAAGTGTTGTGTCAATCAATACAAAAGCAATTGGTTGAGAAAAAACACTAGGAAATTAATGAAAGTCAATTAAAACGTTGGAAGAATTTTTTCCAATTACAACTATATCACTTTCTGAATTCACTGTTATATCCTTTGAAATTTCAATAATTTTTGATTTAAAAAACTATAATGTCTGTGATTTATAATTACTTTAAAAGCAGAAAACGTTTAAAACTTTTTGATAGATAAAAAGAAGAAACAACGATAAAAAATTTAGCACCGTATTTTGGACAACTTGTTATTTGGCTGAAAAAATCACTTTGAAATATTTGAAATATGAGCTTGATTTGTTCCTTTAGCTTGACTGAATTAAAACTGTAGTGTACAACTCACTACAACGAATGCAGTGAAAAGAAGAGATTAGTTAGTTAAAGATTTCCCGTGGGTTTAAATAGGATGCAATCATCTCATTTCAAAAAATTTTGTCTGAAAAGTATTTTTATGGTTCATAGTCATAAAATCATTAAATACAATTGTGGATATGGTTTAACCATGTTTAATACAACAAACGTTGTAACTTAAAATATTCGAAACGAATTTTTCATAGTCAAGAACGGAAATACTGTCTGGTTTGTCCAATTCAAGTTAACACTCATGAAAATGAAAACGACCTTTTAACTCAAGCAATTTGGAAATAGGGACTGATCTACTTGCGAACCTACCCTAACCCCAAAATAACCCAACCATGAAAATTAACCCGCTTTTGTAATTTTCCAGGACCCGCTGCAGTTTAGAGTGGGAAAGTAATGACCCCCACTCGTGGAAATTGTGCACCGGCCGCTGTACAAGTGAGGACGGAAGTGATGACCCGTCCTCCCACAAATTCTGCAGCCGAGTGGAAGAAAAGGCCGTATAAAAAAACGGATATTAGTATGAAAATAATAGAAAAATTTATAATGCAACAGATCGACAATTCCCGGAAGTCTACGAATGATGGAGGCACCCAAGATAATTGAACATGGTTGCCTAGATAAGGTAACGACAAGTAAAGGATTTCGAAACAAAATCACATTTTTTGAAATCTCGAAAATTAATATCTGAGTTTGAATTGAATTGATAAATCCTCCCATTTAAAAAATACTAATTCAAAAAATTTCCAGTTATTGTTTTTGTTGTACTCTATTTTAATTTCTACTATATTTGAATGAATAAAATTCGCATTAATTTAAAAAAACTTAGCAAGATATAGTGGTTTGAAGTTTCGTTACCATGACGACCAATTTACTTATTTAATGAGTGTAGCTTAAAAACTAAGCGAGATATGGGCGGTTACATAAAATAAGTTGTTGTTGCTATAAAAATAAGTTGGTATGAAATTTAAATAATTTATTACTCGCTATTGCAATTTTATTGTAAATATAAGGTTGGTTGTTTTGTAAAATTTTAAGTCGCTATGAAATTTTTTTGTAAAATGTATTAACCCGCTATTAAAATTTATTAATCGATATGAAAATTGTTTGGAACATTATAATTCGCTATGATACCAATGAAAACTTCTTTATTAACCAATAGTATGTGCTTAACTGATTGTGAATCAATTCGTAGATATACAATTTTAAAAACTGTGATGTAAGTATTAAGTATATTTACTTATCATTCGTTGGGCAGATATTCTTTAAAATTAGATTAGATTCGATTAGAAATATCTGGGCAGCAAGCAGATATTTCGGGGCAGGTATCTGCCCGTACCCTGCCCTCATGAAAAAGAATATGAAAGACAGTTTACCATTATAAGACGGTCGTCTGAAATGTGGGAGGGAGTTTCTGACGACCATCCTTTTGACCCATGACAGAGTTAAAAGGATGGTCTCACATACGCAAGGGACCGGAGTTGCGCGCACCCTTCCCACATGTATAAACTGGTTATAACATGCAAAAGGTATGGCAGGGTTTTTTTATCGTTTTCAATTTTTCTTTTGGAAAACGTTTGTAAACTAAAGAGTCACAAATCAGCAACACTAACTGTGTATGGATTTTAAAATGCATTAGTTATAGAGGTATTAGTAAAGAAGTATAAGCCTATGAAGGATGTCCACAGACCGTAGAGCAGAGCATAAAAATAACTAATAATAAGTAATTCGAAAAAGAATGGAATTTTACAATAAGAAGCGGAGAAAATAAACTGCTAAAAATGAAATGAGGGGGTTCAAAGCAGAAAAAGGTTTAAAAACTTGTTACTATCGCTCAGACGGATTGTTTTTGGCCAGAAGAATGCCTTTCGTTATATTTTAAGAATTTTTTTTTACATTTTTACTGTCCTGATATTTTTCAACTTTTTTTTTATTTTGAATGAATTGTAATAAAAAATTATACTTAAAAAAAGCCTGCAGAGATATTAAAGATTGCCATTAGTGCGAGCGAAGGGCGATAGCGATAACCAGGGAAGAGTTTCCCTTTGTAGGAGTTCAGGTGTTCCGTATTTTTGGCTCCTGCCCTTTTATAGGTGCAGCGTTCACTCTGGGTGATAAACCACGGAAGATTGAAATCGT
>JAQFZZ010001678.1:0-10418 GCA_034696405.1 Isotoma caerulea
AGTTTTCAGCCATGGAATTCTACAAAGTTGAATAAATACACGGAGTTTATATCACAAGAAGAAAGTATTCCAGTTATCTACATAGTGTTTGTGTTGTCTTAAAATGAAGAATGTAACTTTTAAAATGAAATGCATGCAGTATGTCGATTCTGAAAAGATAATATTATTTTTAGTTTGAAACAATAATCTCAATGGGTGTGTTCGACATATCTAATTTTTCACAGAAATGGAAACGTAAACGTAAATGGTCGTAAAGATCAAATTTACGGGAGTATTTAATAACAAACCCGCATTTGGTGAAAGTGAAACAGGGAAAATATCTAGCTTAATTTATCGCTTTTATACTATGCGTGTCTGTATAACAAATTAACGGGATTGCAAATTACCGTCCAAATCAGCCATCCCTGATAATTAGAAAATTCGTTTCAAGCTAATGATGCATAAAATACCCGTTGTAGTTTATCAGCATACGCCAGTGCATGACATCCAATGATCCGATAGGTTTGCCTGACTTTTCCAACCAAACCAAACATAGCCCTTATGAACGTTCCATTTGTATTTATGAAGCTATTTGAAGATGAAATTTGTTATTTTTTGAGCCGTGTAAATAAAAAATAAATCATTTCACCATTTTTAATAACATGCTGTTGGCTGTTGTAATGAGTTAGATATTAGTAACGTAAACGTACGCGTAACGTGAGAACAAAGGAAACATTTTGTATTTATGCAAAAAATAATTATGGAAAGTACTATGCTTGCAATTGTATATTATTATATTGTATGATGAAATATTTTTGAGTTTTTAACTCAACCCAAGCAATGAATCTATTTGATCAGAAAACTTTCGAGAAGTTATAAACGAGCTGGGATTTCGGGAAAAGTATTTTTGGACTCATTATCATAATTGCAGAGTCGGCAATGCTCGATACTATTAATTTAGGAAATGGAGGTTTGTATTGCAAGGGAATACGAATGCATACAATATTTAGTATAATATATATTTGTCATCTACTCACTGTTGTATGTAGTATGAAATGAATGTAGTGATTAACTATTCAATGGCGTATGACTTTAATTAAAACTACGGAGTGGCATTGCACTATGCAGAAATATTAACTTAGTCTTTTTGTACATTTGAAGTCGATAGGTCAACTTATTACTTGATATTATGTGATGAACGTCAAGCTGTTTTTTAAAATAATTTTGTATGACAAAACTTCAAATAAATCTTGATGTATACCTGTAATTTGGAGTCTTTTAATTCAACGCTTTATTTTGGCTGAATTTTGTTTAAACTCTATAATCATTAATAAAATCAATTTAATCTATAGTATAGATTTACAAATTATTGCGTAATCAAAAAATGCAATTCTAGTATTTTGCTTTCGGTTGCATGCAGAGTTTTTGATAAGATGGGCAATAAATCATATCCACCAATACCATATTAAACTTTATTACTAAAGCAAATATTTCTCTGAATTTTTTAGCGTGTGGGCATTCATGTACCAGGTGCAAGTAGCTTAACAAAAAATTAAAACACTAACGGGTGCAAATAATCCAATCTAGAAAATATTATGGAAGGCTGTGATGTGACATGCTTAACAACCTTTCTACAACCTAAATAATTTTCTTGGAAACTGAAATCTATGCTGTGCATGTTTGGACACAATATAACTATAGGCATGTATGATAAAATCTCTTGTAAAATGGAATGACGCTTTGCTACGTTTGGACAAGGGACTATGATCAAAATAAAATCATAGGCCAAGGTTAATGATTTTGAGATTAATAAATAAAAAATGTCTGCAAACCGTCAATATTGATCTCTTGAGTATATGTTAAGTTGAATTTGTAATTGGTGAAGAAAATTGTATCTACAACAATTTTACCAAAAGAGTTCGCGTCTAAAACAATCCACTGAAGATGATGGCAGCCACGGCCATCGAAAGCTTGGGCCAGATATCAACAACAAAGGGTCGACTGTGAGACCCCCCATTTTGGGCATGAGGGGATACGGATAGGTGTGTTGGGTCCACTTCCCCATGTTCATCATGGGGCCAAAGTGCACGAAGTAATCCCCTCATCCATGGAAGCCGTTGAAGGAAATCTTTCACAACCTTACTCTATCGATATTTTCTTGTTATTCATATGATTCATGATGACAGCTATGCATAACATTTCTCAAGAGGCTTCAATACGAGTCCATGGATTCATTCTGCGAATGGATAAAAGTCTTGAAGTCAATAACAAAAAGGACTCAGGAAACTTATGTATTTTGAAGATTACCTATTCCAGAAAATGCTTACTCACCACTGACTGGAATGTCATATGTGACAACATCATGTGTCATATAGTATGAGTGGGTCAATCATTCACAGTCAAAGTCAATGGGTTTCACTCAAGTGTCTTATCAATTTACTTTATACTTTCGGCCGGATCTCTGTGGGAGTTTATTTTCACCCTAATCCCACTGGCTCGGCACATTCTTCATTTTTAATACACAAGAAGCTTGGCTTCGCAAAAAGTTGGGAGATGCGGACAAGTTTATATTAAAAATTCAATTTTATTAGGTATGAAATGAATGAGATCATAATAGAGACTTCCATTGTGTAATAAAGATGATGCAATGTTTTAGTTATACTGTGGTTAGTTTTTTCTATAAAAATGGGATCTTAATAAAGATTCGATGTGAATAACTTCAATATTGACTACGGGATTAAGTTCAAAAGGTTCTCAAAATAAAAGATAAAGATAAATATAAATATGACTGACATCTCGCATCTCGTGTATCTACCCATGGGAAATATTTTTACACCTTATTCCAGCTCTTTCAATTTTCCAACTTTAAATCACCCTAGTATCCCTCAGTTATAAGCCGCCCCCGTGTATAAGCACATTTTGAGTTTTTTAGGTTAATAATAATATAATATCTATTCATTTAAAATAGTTTCAGTATTGAATTATTTCAACATTCGTTCAAAAAATTTGAGGGGGGGGGGTTAATCGTTCAATGTCTGGAATCTGGAAATCCATTATTTGACACTAACGAAAGAAGAAGTAAGAAGCTTTTAGCTGTGAATACACGGTATGTTATTAAACTGGTCAAGCTTACCGTTCAATTCAAATGAAAAACTTCATGACGGCTTTTAATTTACTGGTATTGTTCGGTACTTTATTACATTCTTTCTCCTTCAGTATGTTAAATATGCAAATATTGTAATGCTCATAGACGATTATAAACTGGGACTGATGTGATGGGAGTCTGCATGGGATCTTTCATACTGGACATCTCATTTCCTAAATTACTACTCGGTGTTTGACCATTTGATAATAGAGGATGAGATAAAAAGATTTTATTTAAAAAAAAGTTTATTATTTCACTCTTACATATTATTTTACTCGAATTACATTTAATTGTATGTACAAAATCAGGTAAACGTTTGCGCGCGTATGAGGTTGCAGAGCAATCATACATTATGCGTAACATAAAGTTTTAAAATCTACAGTAGGTTACGCAGACTTGAATATGTTGGCTTAAATTGAAATGGAGCATAAGTACATGATAAATTATTTTCCAACAACATTTGGCAAAATATCACTTACTTTTACTTTACTACTAATTAGTAGTAAAGTGAAAGTAATTTTTTATATTCCGATTTAGTTATAAGTTATATGTTCTGGTTCAGTATAAAATAATATAAACTGATTGTTGTCTGATCTTATGTAATGTATTTTAAAATAATTTACACAATAACCAGCTTAAAATAGTTCACACAGTTTACAGTCTTCCATATTTGAGTTATCATAGAATTTTATGATTCATTCCACCTACATTCTACATGTTAATGATAACTGTAAGCGAACGATCAATCAAATGACTATTAAAATGTTTTATTAAAATTAAATTTTTTGGTCTTATACTAAATACTACATTTACGCATTTCTAAATATCTATAATAATAATACTATAAATGACTTTTAAAAAATCTAATAATCAGCTTCCGTTCCATAACGCATTTCTGCTGACTGTTCCAAAAGGTTAACCCCCTTAAAATATTCATAAGGTTTTTTACAATATGAATGAAATTTTCTTTTAAATACAATATGAAAGACGTATATGGAATATCTCATTTAGTTTAGGAATGGAGAAAAGATTTCATAATAATGTGAGTTATTCTGAGGGAGAAACTTTACTTGAGGAAAAAGATATGAATAATTTTTAAAGGAATGGGATGGAATTTCTAATCTTAAAGAAGAAGGTTACAAATTGCCAGTATGGAGTGTGGTAGTCGAAATCACATTCTTTTCTACCATCTCATCACAAAGCTCAAATAGCCTTTCTCTCATGGTATCATTCGAGCCAATATTAAAGACTAGATCTATTCTTCCATCGCTGAAAAACTGTCCTCTCTCTGCCCGTGTCATCTGACTCATGGATTTATCAATGTCACCAGGACGAAGAAGAATCATAGGCAATAAAATCATGGAAACAAGGAACCCGTACATGTAGAAGCTCTTGTATTCTTCTTTCAATTTTTCTAAAGTCCAAGAATCCACAGCCTCGGACTGTTCCAGAGAAACATCAGAAAAACGTGAAAGGACAGTTCGGAACTCACTGTAATATGTCTCTAAAGCAATGTCTGTATATTTCTCCCGAAACTGTCGACTGGTGCCCATGTGAAGAGCATATTGCAAATCTGTCACCGGTGATGCATAGCGAGTCAATTGGAAATCAATGAATCTCAAGCCAGGTTCTAAACTTTTCTTCTGGTCCCTTTGTTCATCAGAATCAGAACTGGAGTTTCTATTGCCATCAGCAGAGGCAGTATCAGGACGGTTATTACCCGGATTGCTGATATGGGTTTGGGCTACTTGAGATGTGGAGTCACCCTTCTCTATAAAAATGTTATTGAGTCGTGGGTCCCCGTGACAAAAACATGAGAAGGAAGACTTCCCTGGCTTTACAAACTCACAAAGGCGATTCCATACATTCTCATCATCGTCAATTTTCTTCAAATGTGGGAACAAATCCGGCCGGAACTTTTCCGTCAGTTTTAGGAATCCAAGGAAAGAGTTATAGGTCACCGGTTTGCAGGCTGGCTCTACTCCACTCGAGAATAACATTTCCGTTGTGCATATTTCGTACTTAGCTGGTAAAGGACAGCCCTGTTTGCTCTCCAGAACTGAAATTTATAAAGAGCAAAAATAACGCATTGTAAAAGATTCATTCAGCGTGGTCTCTATAAGAATGAAATGTCTCCATCCATATCTATGAAGATAATAATAAAATGCTGCATCGATGTAGTCAGAAAATGTCATATTTTTAACCCCCCAAGGAACCTAAACTTATGAGCAGTTTTTTGGATTAATAATACAAAGAATGAGAAAATTGGATGCCATAAACTGATCTGTAAAAAAGGAAAAAGCCTGCCTCCTTCATGTGAGATTGGTATGCTTACACAACCAACACATTGGAACGTGGGACAAGAGAATAGAAGTATAACTAACTATATACAGGATCTAATATTCCATGTTTGCATAAAATGTATATATGGAGTACGAGAAATGGCACGTAATTATCAAATATGAGACTATGAACCCTTCCGGAACAAGAAATGTTCATATCCTAGTACTTGCTGTGGTGATATCAAAAAGTAACAACGAGAAACTTTCAAACCCCAAAGAGTTTTAAATGTTGAAATTGCTGTAGTTTGTTAGAGAATGCCTAAAAATTCCTTTTCATCGCTCTTATTACTCCCATCCCATTACTGCTGAGGAAGGGAATGAATGAAGCATGACAGATGAATGTATGAAATAAAACTTTCCAAAAAGAAGCAAATCCGCCTCAAGATAGTTCCAAAGTACGTAAAGAGTTGGAAGAGATTTTGTGTTAAAAAATATGCTTCACTCGGATATTTTTTTTACTAACTAGCCATTTACGGATGACTATGTTGGCTTATACTCAATATTCACACAGAAGATAGATATTTGGTTGGCTAGAGAATCAAATTAAAAGTCTATTTTATATTATATTCAATTGCATGATGTAATACTAACTTTTGCTCATTTTATCGCCCATTGAATTTAGAATCTCGTTATTCAATCTGTTGTCATTTTATTACTTTTCCTTTTCCAACTAGATAGCAAATTCTAGGTATTTTCATCTCCCTTCGTGCATGTATAATTTTTGCATTGAATGGAGTTTACCCCGCATCAAATCAAGGTATTTCATTTTCTTACGTGCAATGACTTTAAGCTTCCCTATTTGTGATAATGTTAGTCAAATGCAAATAGAGTGCAATAAGATTTCCCTTAAAAATCAATTTACAGTGTAATTGGTGTTGGTGTTTGGTATCATGATTTCAAAAGATTAGACTGTGATGAGTTTGCAAATTACTTAGAAAAGCAGCGTACCTAATGAAAGTGCATGCAAACGAGCGAGATTCTTCATGATGACTTTGCATTCTTCCAAAGTTAGTCCTTCATCTAAAGTCTTTGGAATATAATAGCCCAATGATACTAAGTCGTCTAAAATTATACAAGAGTACTCTTCTCCTTCAGAGTAGTAGTGATGCATTTTAGGGGACAATTTATAACATCCGTGAGAAAGTTCTTCCAACTTCTCAAGAACATCCGAGTAAACCATTTTCTCCTTGGTGAAAATGATATTCCAGTAGTATTTTGCCAAGCTGTCCTTAGTTCCTTCTTCCTCAATTACTTGGGATTTGCAAATGAGACGGTATTCATGCTCAGCATTATTAGTTTTGTCTAGTGATATTTGAGAGTTGTTATTTGCTTGATGAGGATGCGACAACAGTCGAGATGTGAACAGTTCTGATGACAAATGAACTGCATATATTGCACTGAGGAAGTTATCCACGGTACTGCATGCCGGTTTTATTGAGAAACTTTTTACGCCATAAAGATGACCCCGGTACTTTGAGTCAAGGTATTCTGTCAGTCCAGCAAATACTTTGGACAAAGTTAGCGTCGTGATTTTGCCACTCATGATGATGAAAGAACAGTTTCATATATCAAATAACAAATGCCTTATCCACATCTGCAACTATCAAAAGTTGATATACCTGGTATTTGATAGATGAAATGATTTGGAGAATGTAGTAGTCGAAAGTTGTTTTTTATTCCTATAAGAGATTCCAAAAAGTTTATTGATCTTAGTCGGTAATTCAATTAAAAAGCTCTCAACCTCACCTTATAAGTTTTCAGAAATCTTAATCTGATCTTTAACTTACCAATTTGAAACAGTTCTACGACTGCTGTATGTCGAACTTTAAAATTCCAAGAAACATACTGTAAAAGCTGTTTTCTAAAGCAACAGTTTTTAATATTCGAGGAATCCGTCTATTTGACAACCAAATGAAAGGTTACCTATCTGTTCTGACACAGAAATGAACTTTAATCGAAAAATGTTTGTAATATGTTTACAAGATTTAAATGAATGTTTCAAATGATGATGATTTAAAAAACTAGCAGGTCTGCATTTCTGCAGACGTGCAGTTTCAATGCACAGAAACACAGGGTGAATGGTTCATAACTCTTAAGTATCTATAGTTAAGATCATTCTTGTATTTTATAAGCTATTTCCTATAGAAAAGTTGTTTCTAGTAGACCTGTCAGACAACTTGGCTAAACCGACCATATCTGCAGGATAATACACCTCTTCTACCAGGTAAAATAGATAAATATATAATTGTAAACTGTATGTAAAGATAGGATGGAAACTTATATAATAGCAGCGATTAGGGATCTCTGATTTATAATTTTCATAGTCTTCGCTCATTGTATAATAAGGAAGGTATGTTTTGCTATTAACGTAGACCTATTACAGGTGAGTATGTATGTATACTTTAGTTGGCAAAATGTTCATGATGATCAGAGGTGGGATGTAATATTACGGTCTCCTGATTTTTACTCTAATGACGAGATATAAATGTCGAGTTAGTGGTTTGTGAGTTGGTGGTTATTTTACCTCAAGCCAAAGACCTTGAAATGCGAACTTCATTCTAGTATTAAAACTTAAAGGGCTAATTCTCCTTTCGTCCTACTACAAGAAGACAGAGCCAATTAAACTTAGTATGTCATCATTGGCGATGATTATGGTTTTAACAAATTGCTAACAGCGAGCGAAATGAGTCATGAAAAGATTTTGTTGTTCTCATAGCGGAGCTGGAGAAGGCAGGGAGGGATGGTGTAATTAATGATAATCAAGACACTACACCGACTACACATATTCAAAGGATCTCATGAATTTTTTAACAAAGCTTTATTTCATATTATTCCATAATTCCCATGTAAATTCTCTGGAATCATATCATAATTAATCGTGAGAAAACACGCTTGCTTGAACAAAGAGTTGCCATTTATGTAAACTGCATTCGTACGAATGTTTTAGGGAACGTTCATAAATGACGCTACAAAAATGGGAGGAGGGGGTCTGGCCCAGCGTGTTAAAAAAGGCCGCTTCCATATTCCATAAGCTTCGGAGGGCGTCCATCTTTGCGTGACATGGCGGAAGAGGGTCGAAAATTTGCGTCTTTTTACGTGAAGTCATTTTATGAACTTAAATGAAAAGTTAAAATCGATTTTCAACTTAAAAACAAGTGTTCAGGTTATTCGAAAACGCAGTTCAGCAAAACTTAAATGAATTTCAAAAAAGGACTCTTGCTAATTAGGCTTTGAAAGATAAACCGGAATACTGAACGATACAGCGATTATTTGAATTTTAAATCGAACATTACTGAAAATACATCCTGTCAGCTAATTTTTTTCATAAGTGAATGTTTAATTTACATAAAGAGACTATCAGAATAAGATACAACGTAATGTACATTTTAAATGGCTAGTTCGGCATATGCGGATGTTGCAATATGTTGAGTTAGACTTAAAAAATTTCTCCAGCACCAGGATTAGGAGTAAACCATTTTTTCAATTTAACAACGTTTATTTTCAGATTACATTTTTATATGATAATGAAATCGTAAAATTGATACGATTTTGTACTAAATTAGTTCGAATATTGAGATAAAAGTAGACTTTCTGACAGTTTTCATGATTGAATGAACTTAAGCGCATGTATTATTCACATTAAAGAAAGGAAATTCAGCCATCTCAGGTTGAAAAAGATCCATAATATAACACGCAGTGCCCCCAATTCCTTCATATAAGCTATAAGGATTATCTGGGCGTCTACCTTCTCTCATAAATTGAGGATGTGACAAAAAATCTGCAAACTTGACTGCTCTGTACAGATATTTGGGATCTTTTTGTTCCAGTAAATTGTATATGACAAGAAAAACATATCCACTTCCGGCAATTCCGTGGCAAATTCCTGCAATTTGTTAGCATATGTATGTACGAATATTGATTATTAATTAACAACAATGTTAAAAATAGCAACTTTAGGAATATAGACTTTGCTACATGAATATTACCAGGTCCTTTACGAAGTAATCCTCTCTTCCACACTGCTTCTCCACACTGAATGCAAGCATCCAGGTATTTTTTATCTTTATAAACGAGATAAGCTTTTGCAAATAAGTATATAGCCCCTGGAGCTCCGTGGCACCAATGGAGTAACATATCTTGATCCCCACGTGCACGACTAGGACCTATTTCGTCAATTGCACATGGGAAGTTTCCAGATGAATCTTGAAGTGTAAGATAATAATCAACAGAGTTTTTAATTAGCTGTTCAGCCGATGGATTTTCTCTGAGAAAAGTTGGAAAAGAAAGAAGCATTTGTAAAATTGCACATAGTCCATGAGCAGCACCTGTGGAATTGAAATGTTTTTGAAGATTTACAATTTAATGACAATTTAATTTTGAATAAATGTTTTTATTTCTTCTTTTATTTACCTAAATACTCTATGTCATAGTATGAATACATCAATGGGCAAGGGCTTATATGACGTTGGGCATAAGTTCTGCCACTTTCGATCATAACATTCCAAATGTCTTGCAAGTCCTATGAAATTTGTATATTAGTTCAAAATCAATCAAATTAAAAGAGTTATGTCATATTGCTCACTTGTTTTGGCACAGGCATATATCCTAGCTTTTGCTGTAGCCAAAGAGCCCCACAAAGATATCCAGCTCTTCCCACAAACAGCTCGTCTCCTCCATGACTTAAAAAATTGACTGGCTTGCAGATACCTGCAGCATGAATATAGCTTTGAATGCAATCATTTTTCAACTGTTCGTTTCCGATTTCGTTTCCAAATACAGCTCCAACGGCAAAGAACCCTCCTTTGCCAAGAAGAAGTGCGGAAAGATCATGTCTGGAAAATAACCCCCAAATATAGGATTTTCAGATGAGTGTTTATAACTGCTTGAAGTAGGCTGAACCTATGGATTCTGGACAAGCATACCGTTTGTCTAGTTTGTTTCGCATCACCATT
>JAQFZZ010001679.1:0-10417 GCA_034696405.1 Isotoma caerulea
ATTTCAGAGATGGATTCTTAGGTGAGACTTCGTTGCCATGGGAACACATTTTTGTAATTTTGATTTAAAGCAAATTGTACAGAATTTGAACGGCTATCTTTTGATTTTTGTTTTGTGAATGTGACTAAAAAATTAAGGGAGATATGTACCAACACAAATTCGGATCCGGCTCGAAGGACCAGATTTAATTTTGTCTTACAATAAGATGTTTAGTCATACGACTGTGCGCTCGCAGAGCTCGCTGTCAAACAAAAGTGAACGAGAACGGCTGGCGCTGGATAGTCGCGCTTTGACTTTGCCCCGAGTGGAGCGAGAGCCAAACTTGTAGCGCTCTAGACGTATGTAGGTAACATGATTTGTGTATCATCAACTGCGTGGTAAAATAAATTAGAGTGAATGAGAAATTTTTATTAATTTTTTTTATTATTGAAACTTGAAAACAAGGTTAATAGCCATGAAATTTTCATAATTTTTTTTTCTTAGGTGAGGCATTTTTGTTTGTGTGAGCATTGCTGAAGAGATGGATAATTATTTTGTACCCTTCGTAGTTTTTGACCCCTTCTCAACACTCAATTCAACCTTTTGTAAAAGCCCCAAAAAAGCCTTTGTATTGCTGTGATTCTCCCCCAATTCCAATATTTTACTTTCCAAAAAATTTTGCAAAATTTTTCTCTGCTCATCGTAATTTCTTTGAATATTTCTAGCAATACAGAGGTACTCAAAAGCATTTTGATATTTC
This sequence comes from Isotoma caerulea, assembly GCA_034696405.1. Classification (NCBI taxonomy): domain Eukaryota; kingdom Metazoa; phylum Arthropoda; class Collembola; order Entomobryomorpha; family Isotomidae; genus Isotoma; species Isotoma caerulea. The sequence goes on from JAQFZZ010001679.1 coordinate 740, forward strand.
CCATCGACTTGCGAACGTAGAACTTGTTCACAGAGTTGGATGCACCTTTTTCTGCCTTGTACTATATTTGTACGATGGCGCAACTTCCATGCCACTTCCAGTTTAAGTTTAATTGTGAGTTCATGACCCTCACCCAAATTAGCCTCATAAATTGGTAAAATCTCTTGTAGCCCTCGCAGTGTGAAATAACGCTTGTTTAATTCAAACACCTCCCCACCCAAATCCCTCACAAACTGTTCCACAGTGATCACATCGAAATCAGTCAGTTTTATTCGCAGCTCTATTATTTTCCACTTGCGACGGTCTTTCAAGTAGGCTGAATTTATTCCCTTAGCTACTTCCATGAACAATTCGAGTGCCTTTTCATATTCACCTTTGAAGTCACACCAAAGTGCTTCTAGCGCCATCAATTCTACTAAATTGTTTGGATAAGTTTTAACAAAATGGTTAATTATTTCGTCAAGACTCGCAAGTCGCGAGGGGGTGTAACTCTCTAATGCATTGTCAAGATACCACAGCATTTCTTCAATGCTTTTAAATAAAAATTTGGTCATTCCAATGTCATCCCCTTCGAATGGAAAAGTAACCAATTCTTTCTCAAACATCTCAAGGCTCTTATCAAACTCTCTCTGATTAAACAACTTTCTCACTAGTAAATTTTTAACTGAAAAAGTTATTTTGTTTCTCTCACCAAAGTACTTTACTGACATTTGCACCGGTGCTTCAATTGACTTGAGAGGGGTGAAAGAATATAAATAAATGTCATAATCTCAGTCCACATTATAGTCACCCTTTGTAATCTCCTCACTCTTCGTCCTTTTATTTCGACAGAGGAGTGACCACAAAACTACCTTCTCAAGAAATTCCCTCTTCTTTATTCCAAATTCCAAGCTAAATTGAATATTTGGAAATTTTACTTTAGTCAGTTTCTCAGCACTATCTATTCTATCCCGTTCTAAAAGAAACAAAAGCGCATCACTAAAGTCACACATCCCCAACATATGGCATTTCCAAACAAACATGCACACACTATTTAAGTGGACGCGAGCAGTCCAATTCGTTCTTAATCCATTCCAAGAAACCAAAAAAACGGAATCAAACCAATTTTTAGGATATTCTACATCGTCCACTTTCCCCCTCATGACCTCCTGAACTAATCGATGGACACTAACTACTTCATCTATTTTAACTAAACAATACCTTCTCAAAAAAGTCCAAATCAACCCCATCCGGATCCAAATACGCAATAATTTTCAAAATCTCAACCGCACTCTTGCTCATTTTGCTAATTGTCATATCCCAAGTGATTAAAGTTGTCATTGAATAGTTATGCTCAAATTTGTTCAATCTCTGACCTAGCATTTCCTTATTTTTTGCCTCAAAATCCTCTACATAATTCGAAACAGAGTAATTACGCGTCCTAAAATGATTTTTTTGCTGTTTAATGTAAGCCACAGCTTGCTGCAAAGCCAATGGAAAATATTCAACTAATTCACCCAACTTGTCTGCATCCGAATCTGTCAAATCATTCATCGATTTTTGCAACATATTTCTAGCCTGCAATTCAGAAAGCACGTCTAATTTCATTGTTATTCCTGCACCCTCAAGCACTTTGCTGTCCCTACTCGTCACAATCACAAACAATTTCTTTTCGTTTTTTGCAATCTTAATTATTTTTATGACCTTTTCAACTTCCTCATAACTAACATCCACATTGTCAATTATAACCAACAAGCGAGTACAATTCTCTAAAATAAACGACGTCAAATACTCGAAATACTCTGAAATGGGTGGATTTCCCTCGTTTTTAACCCCCATCTCCCCTGCAGGTTTCAAAACAGAATCTCGTAGCGTCTCTTAACTCTCGCCATGCAACCACACTCGACTGACATTAGAATTTGAAATGTCATATGCAAACTTTTTGCAAAACTCTGTTTTTCCAATCCCACCAAACCCGGTAATCAATACTAAATTAGATAATAATTTGTTAAAATTATTGTGGATTTCCTTCAGTTTTTCTTCTCTCCCTGTAAAGTTTTCTGTCGGGACGAAAAGTCCATGCGTTATCGGCAACTGTATTTTAATGCCGCTCTTCACAAACTCACTTATTTTATTTCTTTCGGTCTGAAAATTATCGCCCAGATGGATGACTTCATCTGTCTTGAAGGTGTCTTCCAATTTCTCTGTTAAAAAAATAATTAAATTATATTATCATTATTATTATTATTATTATGTTAAATTATGTATTTATAATAAAAATTGTTTTCATACCAGCAACAACAAAGCACTGGATTTCCCTCAAAACGCAACACAAATCGCCAACAATTTTATTTGGATTTCTCATGATCCAACTGTTCAACATTTGCGAGAAAACTTCATAAAAACTGCGAGTGCCATTTCCAATCCCTCGATCCCATCTAAGTTTGTCTTGTTCAGGGCATTCCAATTTGTCACATAATTGTGACCGATTGTTTAGCAGGAATTGATAGGATATTAAAATCTCAACTAATTCATGCATCTTTGCTTCTTTTTTCATGATAACTGGAACTGTTGATGGTTGTTGAATTGTTGAACAACTGCTGCTGGAACTCAGCTGAGTAGTGCTCATCTTTCAGAATTCAGTTCTGTACAACAATTCCAGAAAAATATTTAAAAATTATTCAAATATTTCCAAAACTGTTCACCCCATATTATGTTATAAAATTGAAAAAAGATCTATTACTATCTATATTGACACAACTTGCATGTGTAAAGACAGGTTCACTCAAAGAAATCTCACAATTAACATTTTAATGTTTTGTATTATTTTTTACATCAATTAAATTTGAAAATTAACTTCAAAACGAAGAAATTTATTTTATTATGATATTATTTCGCACTATAACCAAATTCAGCCATACATTTTATCAGTATTTTCGTAAATGACTTGAAACATATTGCGAATCCTTTTCTGAGATATGATTTTCCGTTGTGTCTATTATCAGTTTCAAGGCTTTATCTCTGTGATATCTCTGTGTGCAAAAGCAAATATGATTAATGAGATAGTCCACAACAGCAGATTCTGTTGAATTTTATGAATCATTAACACTAATTGTAAGTCACCCTCCGCACCATGTCCAACTTTAATTTCGTTGTCTTTATGTACACAATTTCCTGTTATTTTTCAAATAAATGAGGACATTTCAGTTTCTGGTATTGGGCTGTTCAGAATGTCGGATCAAATATTACACATGTGTTTTAAAGTGTTAGTGTTATGAGATGAACATTATTTAAAAGTAAAAGAAATATTGAGATTGTACACATTTCAACAATTCAGTGTCCGTTTGACTGTTTGTACACTGCATTCGAAATATTTCATAAACCATCATGATATGATACGAAAAACGCTAAAGATATATTCACTGTCCATAAGCTGGTAAAAACTCAACCGTATGAAAAGTATGAATAGTGTAAAAGACTGTTCTGTCCATGTCATACATGCATATGGCTTAAACGAGTTTTAGAATTGACATTTATTTTTAAGGTTAACTAAATCTTGTAGATTTTTTAATTATTTTTAAGTCATTTAAGCGGCAAAAGTTGTAGATCTTTTTATTTGCTTAATATTTTTTATGGAAGTCAGGAATAACTAACCAAATTATTACGTGCATTAAACAGAAGGAATGGGTTAAAACAATCCACACATTTGATTAAGCATTGGTAAATTAAAAACAACAAATATTTAACTCTTTACATTGTTCTTTATAGTTGTCATAACATAAACATATTTTTTAATTATCAACATTATTTCTCCTTTTCGCATAACCTAGTTGCATTTAGAAATTGTAAACAAAAACACGTACACCCTTATTTGCATCAAATTGACAGAAGAGCAAGAATACGTTTTTGAACGTAAGAATTTTGAAGAGCTCACTAATCGGTTTTTTTCACATCAATTTTAAGACTGGTATTTTATTTAATATTTTGGTAATGTGAAAATTTTATTTTTAATTATAGCTATTATTAAGATTAGACTGCATTGTGGTTCTGGTGTGTTATAATTAGAGAAGAGATAATAAAAAACATATAATATACTTTGAACCTTCATGATATCAATCTCCTGATCATTCAAAACTGATTGTTTGATTTGGTTAAACAAGAGAAGGATACCGTCATAAAATTAAATAAACTTTACAACTAAAACTATAACCAAGTATCGTCAGAAGCTTAAATTTAAAACTTAAAAACTTATTTTAAAGCTTTGAAGCTTAATTTAAATTTCTTGACAATTTTGACCTGTTTGACATTTTTTGACATTTTTGATCTTTTCGACCTTTTTAACCTTTGTTGACCTTTTTGACGTTTTTTGACGTTTTTGTTCTTTTTCGACATTTTTGACCTTTTTCCCGTAGACCTATTTTGACCTTTTTGACATTTTTGATCTTTTCGACCTTTTTGACCTTTGTTGACCTTTTTGACGTTTTTTGACGTTTTTGTTCTTTTTCGACATTTTTGACCTTTTTTCCCGTAGACCTTTTTTGACCTTTTTTGAACTTTTTGACCTTTTTGACCTTTTTTGACGTTTTTCACCTTTTTTGCCCTTTTTTACATTTTTTGAACTTTTTTGAAGATTTTGACGTTTTTTACCTTTTTTGACGTTTTTTGACGTTTTTGACCTTTTTTGACTTTTTTGACATTTTTGACCTGTTTTTACCTTTTTGACCTTTTTTGCAACTTTAAACTATTTGGGACAACTTAAGAAAAATGTTTTTCCCTTTCCTTCAACATTCGGACTTTTCCATTTTCAGGGGGGTGCTTTTCAGGTAAACGCCCCTTGGGAGTGGTCCGATTGATCCCATTTTTGTACTTGACCGAGAATATGCCCCCTAGAACTTATATATTTAGTTTAAAGTCAATAGCTTAAATCGTTTGAAAGTTATCGACTTCACGGACGGACGGACGGACTGACAGACAGACACCACTACCGTTCACATAAAGTATCTGACGATTCTTAATAAGCCATTGTAAAATGGACATAAATAAGGAGCGAAAAATAGGACTTGTAAGGATCTGTAAGGATCTGTAAGGATTTTTAAGGATGCGTAAGGATTCGAGAGGAGCTGTAAGGCTTTATAAGGAGTTGAGGGAGTAAGGAGTAAAGAAAGAGTAAAGAGTTGCAGAGATGTAAGAGTTTGGCTATTTGAAACAAATGTGGTCTATTTAAAATTATTTGGGGCTATTTTAAAGGAATTGGGGCTATTTGAAACCAAACTGACTATTTGAAAGTTTTGAAACAGATTGGGCCTATTTTAAACAGATTTGGGCTATGTGAAACCATTTGGGACTATTTGAGTTTATTATTGTAATAGGTCAGTGTGTAATTTAAACCCATAATCGCATTTTGCCCCTTTGGGATTGAGGTCGGGTTTTTTCGAGTCCTTGTACATCACATAAAGCATGCGGTGTTGGTGGAGAAGCAATATCGAAAAAAAATTCCCTATCTTTTAATTGGGGCAAAAATTTGACCTTTTTATTGTGACCTTGGGGGTGGTCAGACAGGGCCCATCTACGAACTCATCTAAGCGGTGGGGGTCTAGAATATGTGTACCAAGTTTCATCATGATAGTCAAACCATTCGAGAGTTATTGCGTCCACGGACAGACAGATGGACGGACTAACGGACAGACAAAACGTACTTATAAAGAAACTTTCGCTCCTTAATAAACCAGTGTAAAACAGGATATTGAAGGAGCAGAAGTGCAACATCTTTGACCTCAGTGACCTTTTTGACCCATGTAACATGTTTAGCCCTCTGACCTTTTTGACCCTTGTAACATTTTTAACCTTCCGACCTTTTTGACGTGTGACCTTTTTGACCCCTGTGACTTTAAATCTCCATAGCAAGTAAGCGGTGTTAGAAGAGAAGCAATTTAAAAAGAAAAGAAATTCATTATTTTTAATATTATCATAAATGTGAACTGTTTTGTGGTTCCTTAAGGTTATTTTGGAATGCATTTACTTCACAGAAAGTATGTGGTTGTGGACCAGCAATATTGACTTTGAAAAACAAATTCCCTATCTTTAACATTGGGTTAGAAATTTGACCTTTTTATTAGGACCTTGAGGGTTTTCCTACAGGACCAATCTCATATATCATCAAAGCTATGAGAGTTTGGAACATGTATACCAAGTTTCGTTCCGATTTCTAGGTGGGACAATCAGACAGACGCAGTGAAAACCATTAATGCTCCTGCTCCTTAGTAACAAATGATACACGATATATTGTTATAAAATTGTTATATTATGGGTTATATTATATGGCATGATGCCATATTGCATTCCCTGAATTTACGAAGCTTGATTTAGCTTACAGAGCCAGATTCACACTTCACCATCCTTAAACGCTGGTGCGAATTTCTACTGTGGCAGATTCAAGTATTGTGTTTTCAAAATTTGCTTTGCTGAATTCACCATTTAACTGGCTATGAAAATTTATAATTAGGGATAAGTGAATCAGATTAAATGTGTAAAGAACTGATTATTTCCTTATTAAACTTTTAATCATAGACATGAGTTTATAAATTATTGAAAACTTTAAATTTCATCGTAATATGAAATTTGTGAAAAGTATTTAAAAAATGTTTTTTAGTGTTGAAGAAAAAGCTTCATCAAACTTACGATGGATGCACGAGATTTGAAGAATGCGCGATCACGACTCAAAAACGAGAGGAACAAAACGGTCTAAAAGAAATCAATTGCGAAGACGGTCTTTGTTGAAAAAGTGGAAGCATTGGCGCAACTCAATTGCGAGTTGGACATCCAGGAGCGTTTATTTCAACAGATAGAAGAAAGTCGATTTCGCATGGTAGAAATACAGCAACGTTACCAATTGGTAATATTGGATAAGGCTGACCGGATTACAGATCCGTTTGTAGCATCTGATGCGGGATGTAGTATCGAAGTCACTTCCGGCTTTCAAGTTGCAAATAACACATTAGTAAGTTTTTTAAATTTTAAAATAAGTTGTTTTAAATCTTTTACAAAATCAAAATTGTCAGTTCTTAAGATGTCAAAAGGTATACCTTAAATTGACAAAACTTTCAAATTTTAAAAATTACCAAAGTTTTAAAATGACAAAAGTTTTTAAATGTTTAGAATGGCAAATGCTTTAAAAGGTTTTGAATTAAGAAATGATCAGTTTACCTGAAAGCACTTTTTTAAATTAAAAGCTGCATGATTTATTTAAAATGATGGTTAAGACTTGATTTTAATAAATTTACTCATTTTTCAAAAAGGTTGTGCGAAAGCTGCTGCGATTCTGTGACATGAAAGAATTGTTGAAGTGCCGCTTAATAAATAGGTTATGGGACGACGAGGTGGTCCGTTTGTTGACAGAGAAGCCAGATTATTTTCCATATTGGTACAAAAACCCATGGTGTGATCTGGATGTAATAATGAGAAGAAAAGCAGGGAAAAAGACATTGAGGAACTTTCATCTTCTTCTAGAGAAATCAAAACATCCGGAACTTTTAGTTAAAGTGTTACAAATATCTTATGAAACCGTAGAATTTGTCAAAGCACACCCCAATAACATTCTGGAGTGCGAACACATCCTACAAAAATTCGGGAAGCAAGTCAAAAGACTAAATATCGACGGTGACGATCAGTACCTTACTATTTTGAGCCGGGTTTTAGGAAAATATGGATACTGTCCCAATGTTGAGGACTTGGATGTGACCATTAAATACAGTTGCTGCCGTAAACTTCCGTACTTTATTAAACCCTTTATTAAAAACATGGGAATTTTAAAATTAAAAACACTGCGTTTTGGCTACGGTTAATCGTTAGCTTATGACCCCAATGGCCTATGTATGGTTTTTCATGGAATCCTAGATCACTCTCCTGGTATTCAGAGCTTAACCATCTCGACTTGTTCCACCCCTGACGTGTTTGACTACCGAAGGTACTGGGAGACAGATCGGTTTGTTAAAATAATGAAATCTAAACCTCAGATTACACGAAACTTAAAATATCTTTATTGGTCTGGAGAGATCTGTGAAAACCTTAAAGGCCTTTGTCAACTTCAGTTCGGACCAAGTCTAAAAGAGATCTATTTCAATGAAGATAACGAAACAAGCGAATCTGAAAAAATGCCAAAAGAACATAAAGAGTATTTTACAAAGTTTTTAAGAAATGTCTGTGGCTCTGTGGAGTCTTTTAATTTTGAATCTTATTTTGAGGGAAGTATTACACCGAGTGACATTCCTCTTATGCCCAAACTGAAGAAATTGTACTTCTCGGGGTGTACCTGTCTACAACCATGGAACTTTCAGTTTATCAAAAACTTGCCCTCATTGGAGACACTGACAGTTGATAGAATTGGATCCCTTCATCCAGAAAGTGGCAGAGACTGGAACAGGTTTCGATACGAAAAACTAGATCATTTGCAACCATCCAAGTCTTTTTCTTTAAATTGCATTCCTCGTGTGGAGGAAATGGCAAATATTCACTTTAGTGTAATGCACATTTATTCCCCAGAAACTCTTCAGAGTCTTAATGTTGCCATCCCAAATTTATCTCACCTTGAGCTTGGCTTAGGCCCACTGCCAGAATATCCCGTAGACTTACAACAATCGTGGTTTGACCAGTCTTTTCTATTTATTTCCCAAATGATCAATTTAAAAAATCTGCGGATTGATTTTTGGTGGGGGAGTAAACATATGCAAGAGATTCATTTGCACAAAGCATTCTGCTACCTTAAGAATATGCCCAGTAAGTTATACTGGGTAGATTTATTACTCCATTTGTTGGGAATCTATTTATTTTCAAACATATTTTTATTAATAATTTTGTTTTATTATTTGATAGATTTAGTGGAGCTGGCACTCTTTAAATTAGAATTTAAAGAATTTAACGCTGATTTTATAGTAGATTCACTTCCGGTTCTCCTTGAAGCTTCCAAACTGCGTCAAGTAATCGTCGACTACTTACCAGTAAGATCTTTTTACGTGTAATTTTTCATCTTTATTATTTTAAATAAATTTTTGTAAATATGTGGAGAAATTTGATAATTGCGAAGTTAATGAAATAAAAAGAATCATTTAGATATTTGTGACAGCTGTAATCCTTTTGGGGGATCATATTTAATTGAATTTCTTTTTATTCTTCCAGGAAAAACGTATCCATCAAATGACCACTGATTTTGCAAGGATGGATAAAAAACTGTTTATAATACAAAAGAAAGACCATTATCATATTTATTAATTTTAATATAAATATATGAAAACATCTTTGATGATAAAGATGTTTTTAGTTCTAGCGGTTTCTAGTTCTTATTTATTATCTTAATAGAATATTAGATGGAACAGTTGCTGGATGGAAACGTGCTGCGACGAGGGCTTAGGAATACATAAAATCACTATTCAGTAATGCAAGACTTAACTCACAAATTTATTAACAGAAATAAACGCTTCTCTTAACTAGAATTACTTATTGAGTACAACAATTTACAAACTTTGTATAATTTCTGTAAGAAATTTCTTCACTTAATCGCTTATTGTAATAAGCAGCATTTCAATATCGCTCTTTCTGCAAGGAATTATTACCCTGTCTTACTCTTAAGCACACTTGTGACTTTATGGATCGGCGAACCGTTTTAGTTCGAATGACACCGAACCGAATCGAACTCGAACCGAACCC
>JAQFZZ010001680.1:0-10417 GCA_034696405.1 Isotoma caerulea
GATGTTTAGCTTTGATGCAAATAGTTCTCATTTCAAGTAATCTCTGTCGGTCGGTATTTTATTTTGCAATATTGCGGTTATAATGGCTTTAGCGAGATGTTAAAGTACCTACTAAGCTTAAGTTTCTTTATTTAAAAACGGTTTGTTATCAGAACATATCTTGTTTGAAATTTCATTCGTTTAGATTTGTGTTCAGCATAGTAAAATAAACTATTTTCTGTCTACTAAAAGTTATGTGAGTGTAGGCGGAGATGTTCGTTTGACGATGCTATGCCAATGTTCATAATTAGTGTGGTTTATTTCATTTCTCTTAAAAATAATAATATACTTTGTTGTATGCGTTCCGTAAGTTCTCCAGTAACATCCAGCTAAGGGTCATCAACGGATTTGCTCAAATTATTTTATATTATATTCTTTTCTATAAATGTTGTACTTGTAACATGCAGCTAAAAGCTTACAATGTGAAATCCAAAATGTAAACTTCGGTATAGAACTCCATGAGGAGTTAATTCAAAACATCCTCAAAAGGGTAGTGTTGTATTTACTAGGTCCGGGGGACTTAATTCAACTTCCCAATGAACTTTTGAAAAAACAGCAAACATAACTTAACAAATTGAGCATTTTCAATACTATATTTGCATTTTTAATATAAAAAAACTTCAAAATTAGGTATAAATTTTCAAAATTTTTGAAAATTAATCAATCACTCTTTTAAGTCAGGCTTAACCATTTTTGTAGCTGTTCGAAATAGAACTGATTATATATTTTAAATAAAAATTCCCCCATGTGCCATGGGGTTCTATTCCAAGGGGGATTAAAAATCCAGTGACCAAAGGGTGGAGCTGTAGGGGTAGAGGGGTTCGATACTGGGTTTTATGATAATTTTGAAGTTTATAATCAGGAAAACGTGGTATTTATTGGAATTCCAAAATGATATCCAGGAAAATAAACGAAAGATAACAGTATATTTGCTTAACAGTCAGTACCAGGAAATATAATGTAAATGAATGAACTCATATACAGTCACCAGGAAAAGATATGTATGGGATATGGGATTAAACAAAAGTCATTAACTTCATTTGCAGCTGGTGACACATGGTTGATATCTTCCGAAAACTTGCATGGTATGCATCTTGCATGTAAAAATGCCTTTGACCGAGTCAGTAATATGATGCAGAACCGTTTTTTGGGGGGTTGTAATACAGCGAATTTTATAGTATCATTGATCCGACCAATCCGGAAATTGTTTTTGGCAGACATGAAAAATGCATATTTAAAAGATGTCTCATTTAGTTAATTCATCTGGGATTTTCTATTCTATGAATGAATGAGATTAGTCACGTTGTCCTATCGCTTCAAAATTATGTTTGGTGTTTCCGTGCACTTGTGCATCATTTTCTACCACTTTTTCATTTTCATCTTTTTTTTACATTTTTATAAATCTAGATACCCTAGTTATATATAAATGTCACACTTGTTTGAACTAGGAAAAACTAAATATAATCAAATCAAATATAATGCAAAACTTAGATGGATAAGGAAAGAAAATCTGCATGTTTTAAGTAAGAGTTGCAAGGTCTTTTTAAGATTGATATAGATATTTAGTTTTCCCATGATTAATCTACTGTCTCTGAAATGACATCTTAAAGTTCTCATTGGACTACGGAGTCTTTTCTTTATCTATAGATTTTAAAGTTTAAGAGGAAAATATTCGATTCTGTCCTGCCAAATCATAGGAAAACTTAATCGCGAGATTGATTACTTATGCTTTGAGTGAGACTATTCCTCAGCAGAATAATGGATGAAAATGACAGTTTGGTAGAGACTCGTACCTGATAAAAAACTATCGTAATTACTTTTTTAACGATTTTCACAGCGGCTTTTACTTGCCGCTGTATCACTATTTGACTCTGGTCTGAACACATTTCAGGACAGAATGATTGGAATGCTCGCTGGTTGGATTGGAAGTTTCTTCCTCAGACATTAAGATTAAACGCGTTCATTGTACCTTTTACCTTGTACACCTCGTTTAATAAGCACTGTATTTCGTGCATTTAACTCGTTTATCCCAAAATTTTCTGCCATGTAAGGTTTTACTGCCAAAGATAAAATTGTCCAAGAAGTTTGACTCATGCTTGACCCTTCCCATGATGACTCTCATCATATGCAGGCCGACATGATATGAATTTTAGACGAGCAAAATAAATGAGTTGTTCTCGTGCAAGTTTTCATTACAGTAATGCATTTTGAGATAGTTAAAATAGCAGTAAAGTTGTTCCAGTCTCTTCTCACTGCTCATTTTCATGAAAAAGACAATTTTCTCTGAGATGATATGAATGTCTGACCGGTACGTGATTTTCAAGTTTCGTAAAAATGCAAAACAAAAATAGCATTTATGCAGCTTACAATGTGACGGCTTCTTATAGTTGGTACCGTTGCCAAATTGGCAATGCCAAAAATTGAACTGAACGGTTGTGTTTTTATGTGACACAGTTTTTATTTGTTTTAAAACTCCAATCGCGTACATATATGTCTATGCGTGGGACCCAAAACCAGTCAGGAACGCCACCTCTAAACTTGCATGTACATTTTACATGAAGTTAGTTTTAAAAACTATAGATGAGTAAAGCGTTGTTTAAAAAAATTTGTGATATGTCGTCTTTTGTAAAAGAGGCTAAAAATAATGATCCTGATAATTCTGAAATGAGCTTGGGTCATATACGAGGTACGCCGGCCGAGCCAGCGTACCTCGTATATGAGCTTGGGTGATATCGTGAAATGAAGGAAAGGTGATTGTGATACGGTATATGAATGACATGACGTTATTTATACATTTTTTTAAAATAAATTAATGCTAGTTTGATTTTTGATTCTGACCGCAGGTTATAAAGATAATCAATAGTTGAATACTAAAATATATATTAGAATAGGTAAATGCAATGAATGTAATTGGTCATGATACTTTAGCATTAAATAAGAGACTATCACCAAATCGATATAATAAACTTGTATTTCAATTTTATTCACAGGTGGACCAACGAGATGTGCCCGGAATTGACTGTGCCTATTTGGCGATGGACACCGAGGAGGGTGTGGAAGTAGTCTGGAACGAAGTGCGTTTTTCGGAGAGAAAGAATCTAAAGGCTCAAGAGGAAAAGATTAGACAAGTTTTTGATAACTTGACTCAACTGGAACATCCAAATATTGTCAAGTTTCACAAATATTGGATGGAAACCAATACAGATAAACCCAGGGTATACATGTTTCACTTTGTAATGACTTCTTATGAAAACATCCCGAGACTTCAGATAAAATCAGCGTTATAATATTCCTTAATTCTACATGAAACTTTTGTTTTTCAGTAGTCCTTTAAAACTAAATAAAATAAAAATATTTATTTATAACTCTGCAATTGGTATCAATGCCGGACGTAATTAAGAATACATATAAGTTGTGTTGAGTAATTAAGTTTTGTTCGGGTTATTGTTATTTTATGATATTATGATACAGAAGTAATGTAAAACTTCAATTCTGTTATCATTAGGTTGTTTTCATCACGGAGTACATGTCCTCTGGTTCCTTGAAGCAATTTCTCAAGAGGACGAAAAAGAATGTCAAGAGATTACCACTGCAAGGATGGAAAAGATGGTGCACCCAAATCCTATCTGCTCTAAGGTATATACAAAACACTTTATGTGCAGCTTATTTTAAAATTGTTATTGAAAAGTTAAAGTAATTCAATTCCCTTAATCCTTATTTATTCGATTGATTTAAAGGAAAATGCGTAGTATTGAGTGCTTTTGGATTTTGGAAAGAATATGCAAGTTTTATCAATTTGATCAGAAAGCATAAATTACTTTCATAAATAGATGTTTTTGTTTTTTAAATATTTTTGAAGTTACAACTGTTACAAGTAATTTTCATGGTTGGATAAGTTTCATGCATGATTTTTTGCCAGACAAATTTTTTTATCTCGGGTAAAAAAAAGTTAATCGTTTTTAGACGTTTCTGGTGTTCCCAATTATGCAATAAAATTTCATATATCCTCTAATGCTTTTTAACGATTATATCACAAATTTTTATATTTTTTAGATATTTGCATTCCTGTTCACCCCCCATTATCCACGGGAACCTTACTTGTGATACAATTTTCATTCAGCACAATGGTCTTGTAAAAATTGGCTCAGGTAAGTTTTTGTTTTGGTTTAAACCGGTTAGATTTTAATCTAGTTTCTGACTAATGCTTACAGACGTAAAAGATTAGGAAGGTTGCTGAACTTATATTTTAATTTAATTAGGTGAATTATGCATTAACATCTTAAATGAAGATATCCCTTTATAATTTTGTAACTTGGTGCGTCAGAGATTATGACCAATTGTGCAAGAGATAGCAAGCAAATTGTGACTTTCCCGTTCTTTCTCAAGTCTAATTTTGTTAAAAGTAATGGTGGTTGTACATCCGACAACTTATAGTGATCACATCAAAAAATTTTATGAATGGCCTAATTGTTCATTAGAGTGACTTCGTCAGTTGGCTTAAATATACAACATAAAACTTGAAGCGATAGAAGAAAAGTATAATTAGGACTAACATCAATTGTGTCTTAATTAATCTCTTATTGTTCTTTTGGTGACACAATGTCTAGTTCCATTCCAATCGTACATATTACAGAAAACATCTGAATCTCAACCAAACTTAGCTGCAAAAGCAAAAACAAATCTAAACAGAAACTAGATAAAGTCAGAAAAGAAAATGTGTAGAAACTTAACATCATTCGTCAGCTGCACTAGTCTAGTACCACAGAACTGATGATTTCAGATTTCAGTATGTATTATGTTTCAGTGGTTATTTTTTTCATTGTTTACCTAAAATGTACTGGCAAAAATCCATCAAAAATAGACAACCCCAGGTTGATATATCTATGTTGCGTCGTGTTAATGCTATTATAATTTTTATATAACTACTGCACAAAAATAATCAGGCTTTACGAGGTACAAAGTACGAGTTTATAAGACATAATGTAATGCATAATACATAGAGATGTAGATATATGTTCCGGGGTAAGCGTATGAGCAGCCTGAAAATCAAAATGACATAGTTGAGCTTAATTTTGGCAATACTTATGTATTCTTTCTTGGGACAGTGGCCCCTGATGCGATTCATCACCATGTCAAATCGTGCCGAGACAACATCAAGAATATGCACTTCGTCGCTCCTGAGTATGGAAGTAAGTTTCTAGTCATTTTAAAATTCTGTTCCGTGTTGAATACTAAACTGAACTATGCCTCCTAGGAAGTTATGTGACGAAATTTATCTTAGAATGTTTTATAACGAAATGTGATTTCGCCTATAAGATGTACTGATTTCAGGCATTGCTTCTAGTCAGTATCAGTAGGTATGAGAGAGAGAGTAGCTATGGAATTATTCGGAATTGTGCAGATTTGCACATTATTATGGGGGGTTTCGAACGCTTTTAAGACTTACCCAACTTGAAATGACTTAGGTTGAACAGCTTTTTGTACTTCTTTCTAGATTTTATTTTTACTCTGTTGAACTGAACTTAGATCTCGTAGGTCTTCGGTGATCTTATGCAACGCAATATTACTTTCGTTGTCTCAACAGTAACAGTTAAAAGGCATTTCCGGATTAAGATTCATTTGTATTTTTGTTTGAAAGCTTATGTCTTGAATCAATTCCGTTTAATTAATCTTCCTAAGCTAGACTGCTTGGCGCCCTGAGATTATTCTGTTTTTCGATTGAGTATTAGACTTTAATCCATGCGAATTGTCTAAACTTTCCGAAAGGTTCATTGGCTATTAGTTGGCATTGTTTATTGCAGACTTACGACATTGTGATTAATGTTTAGTGATTCTTTATGCAGCGTAGTGTCGTCAGATCTGTTGTAATTAAGTATATATTTAGAAATTGAATCGCATTGTTAATCAATTCATTTGGAATGGCTAAAAGGGTGAAAAAAACTGGTAACATACTTTTGTAAAAGTTTTGCTAGTAAAGTTCGACATTTGGTGTTTGATAAGGAGTCTGCAGACTAATTTTTTATTAACTTGTATTTATTTTATTCTTCAGAATCTTCATCCTTATTGACGGCGAAAGCTGACATTTACTCCTTTGGAATGTGTGCCCTGGAGATGGCCGCCTTGGAAATTCAAGGAAACGGCGACTCTGGAACGCTAGTCACAGAAGATCATATTAACAGGACGATAGATTCGCTGGAACTGGATGAAACTCCTTTGCACGACTTTATCAGGAAGTGCCTACATCATGGAGCTGAGAGAAGGCCGACAGCCCGAGAACTTCTCTTTCACCCTGTTCTTTTCGAAGTTCCTTCGTTAAAATTACTATCAGCTCATGCCTTAGTTCAGTATGCTGGCTGTCAAAACCTATGTAAGTTTAATAATAATTACATAGGAATACATAATTAAAAAGAGGGAGACTACATATCATATTTTATTTATTACAGCCAATATCTCAGAAACGATAAGCGATGAGGTTATACATCGACATTATGGACCAGATGTTATTGTCGCTGAAATTAAACACACGAATAGATCATCGGAAGAAGGTGAAGAGTCAAGTTATGTGCAGTGGAAAATGTCAAATGTTCCTGTTTCTGAAAAAATAGAAAAATTTGTAGAAGATGTAAAGTAAGTATTCTAGAAAATCTGATTAAGACTATCCAAACGTTTTCTTAATACAGTTTCAATGTTTTCCAATGACCAAACATCTCAAATTTATATTTTTGTCTTTTGTCAAATATTTTAGGTGTTCAACAAGTCGAAATCATCTTATTTAATTTCCTCCTTTGTATTATTTTAGGTATACAGATTCAATCATCAACACTAATATTCGTGTTTTTTGTCTTTGAATTAAATTACAGGTTTGGAATTTACCCTCTGACCTGCTTTGAGCTTCCGGAACCTATTCCTCCCCGTCAACAGGCTTCCAGTCCCGAAGTAATAGACAGTGTTAAGTCAGCCAGTCCAGAGCCGTTGGATAATGAGAACCGCCGTGTTGTCAATATGATGTGCAATGTCAAAGCGCGAGACGAAGGGCCTGGATTACTTGTACTTGCCCATTATTTATTTTTTAATTTTAATTTGAAGTGTTTTCATATGTACTGTCTGAAGTGCATTAGTCTAGTCATGATTATAAATCATCATTTATATTTTCATACCAAAGCTGAATTTTTAATGCGCAATATAAAAACAATTTAATTCAAAAATTTAATTACGTTCGATAAGGTACAGATTTAATCCAACGAATATGGTAAGTTATTTTCAAGGATGTGTATTTTGTTTTAGATGACAATTCTGGTCAGAATGGACGATAAGATGAACCGTCAATTGTCCTGTGTTGTTGATGAGACTGATACTGCCTTCGAGTTAGCCAACGAGCTAGTTATCCATGGATTTATTCATGAGGCATAACCAATTACCTCATTTAATCTATGCATAGCACTTGGAGCCACACTAATTTTTATTTTCTAGTTTTTCTAAGTTTTTTTAAAAATATTTTTTGTTTAGTTTATTTTGCTGTAATTTTCAAAATCATTTAAGTCCAGCATCTTTTCTTTTTGCATGTACTTGCTTGTTTAATCTTCCAAAAAATAATCAAATTGAACTCAAATGATTCCTTATTTTAATAATTCAGCAATAAGCTGTAATGTAATATATAAGTTTCATATAACTTTCAGGAAAATTTTTAAACTTGACATTCGATTTCGAGCATTCGAGCAAAGGGTGGTTCCAAGTTAAGCAACAGATTAAGGGAAACCTCAAGCTTAGAAGCAGTTAGTAAAACTCCTTTTTTATGATCTCAGGCTGATCGTGATAAATTGGCGAATTTGATTGAAGAATCCCTTTACAACAGACTGAATGGAACCGAGAGATCGTCCCCTAACAATCTCACCATGCCATCACCACCCCAGCTTTCATCCCATGGGATGAATGGGAACGGAAGTTCTGTCTTTTACCCTGTACCAGTCAGCTCAGTTCCAATTAACCCTGTTAGCTAGTTGCTAGTAATAATTCAAACACGAAATCAGCCAATGCAAACAATGTTATGGAAGGGCAACCAAGATCCAAGAAATCGTCACGGGTCTTATTCCTTCAAGATGACTTCGTTTGAAAACCACATTTGGCCGTGTCTAATACTGCTACTACTTTATGTACCACTTCTGGGACTGCAATGAAGAATGCTGAACTGATAGACTTAATTTGATCAATATTGTCGTACTTCTATCTATCTGCTGTTACGCATAAAAAATTATTCATACGTTCTCGAAAGCTGTATATTGCACATAGTAATCTCCTAATATGTCGATTTTGATTAATGAAAAGCCAGGTTTCTTACTCGTGATCTGACTCTATCTTAATGATGGATGAGCTTTAGATTGTTTGATAGCGCATAATTCGTACTTATGTAGTGTTTGATACATTTGCTTGTACCGAATTGAGATCGAAATCAGAATATTCTATTATTTCCTCACAAATTTTAGACCGCCTGGAGTATGAAGACACTTCCATTTTTGAATGCAATCATCTGTACATACAGCTAAAATAATTTTCGTATAAGACTTACATACAATTGACTTATAATGCCTGGGGAGGCTTAATTTTAAATAAACTGTTACGAATTCGGCATCAGCATTTTACCTACCGATAACAAATTCGCCCAAATAAAGATTATCAGCTGTCGAAATTACTATCTACTGCAAATTTATTACGCTCCCGCTAACTACCTTCTCTATCTACATAACGCATTCATGTCAAAATCAAAGGACTTCAAATTTCAAGGAGAGCAAATAAAGAAAAAAATGAATTGATCTTGAGTACTGAGCTCAAAACTAACGGTTTTCTACCAAAAAAATTATTTATTCTGAGGTGCACATTGCATATACATTTAACACACAGGTTCAACGCGTTCAACAATCATTCGGACAATTCAAGTAATTCAACGAACAAGATTCATGGAGCTTCATATAATAAAAATATAAAAAGGTTACAATGCTATATTATATTAAAGGTAAGGAGATTGACATGTTCTATTCCATGTCTTCTGGTAAACTCCTACGAGTCGTCGTCGACTATAAAAATTCAACCTACTTTTGGTATTGGGGTTGAAGTTGAGGTTGATATTGTTGTTGTTGTTGTTGGACTGGAACTGGTCTTCTTTGTTGTTGTACTGGTCGAGGACGAGCGTTGATAACTCCAGCGAGTTGTTGCTGTGGTCCTGGTCCTTCTGGTAATTCTTCTTCTTCTTCCTGATCCTTTTTGTTAGGGTCGCATGGGTTACCGCTTTGGTATTCATACTCTCGCTTTTGACCATCAGGGTCTACATAACCATACTTTCCTCGAACAACACAATCGGCTCCGATAGTTTCTTCTTTGAAGGTACCATCCTCATTTTCATATCCCCAAGTGATTGATCCATCATCATTTTGACGCATGTATCTATTAACAGTTTGGATTGGTGGTGGCGTAGTCAATCGAGTTCTTTTACCATCAAGTCCGTAAGATTGTGGAG
Organism: Isotoma caerulea; assembly: GCA_034696405.1. Lineage (NCBI taxonomy): Eukaryota > Metazoa > Arthropoda > Collembola > Entomobryomorpha > Isotomidae > Isotoma > Isotoma caerulea. The sequence continues at coordinate 9,548 of JAQFZZ010001680.1, forward strand.
AGGGTCCTCGAGGTCCTTGCTGTTGTTGAGGAGCTGCTGACTGAACTCTTTGTTGTTGCTGTTGTTGTTGTTGGGGCTGAGAAGCGAAATGTTGTTGTTGAATTGGTTGTCTTTGTGGGACAGGTTGACGTTGACGAATTTGAGCTTGTGGCTAAATGTTTTAAATAAATAAAGTTTGAGACAAAACTATTTATCATGAAAAATGAAAACCTAAAGAATAAAAGTAAATACCTGAGATTGTTGTTGAGGAACGACCAATCGCTGTGGGCCTTGGGAGAATGCAATAGGTTGGGAAACCCTGACAGGAGTTCGTTGAGGACCTGCAGGTCTTTGAGTAGGTCTTGGGGCTTCATCCTCATCCTCATACTCTTCATATTCTTCATCATCAGCAAGAGATGAAGCAGTGGTAGCGCTACCTCCAGGAGATCTCAAATGAACAATAGGACTGCGTCCTGGTCCTCCTGGGAAGGGTGTTGGCGATGGAAACCCAGCGAAGTTTGGTGGGGCAGCGGATGGACTACCTTGCTGCAATAAAATTGGTTGTGGTGATTGGTAAGATCCAGGTCCACGACCTCGAACTGGCCCTGGTCCATTGTTAGCATCGGATGGACCAAACGACAACTGCTGATTATATGCTGGGCCAAAATTAGGTTGACTAGTTGGTCCACCTACCCCTTGAGGACTGCCGTAGGTAACAGGGCGTGGGCCACCTGCGCCTCCGAGTTGTACTCCTCTCTGTGGAGCTCCAAATGTCGAATGGGCCAAGAGGCACACCTAAATATTCAAATAAATTTAAAGTAGAACACATCAAATTCAATAGAATTGATTAGTCACCTACTTCTTACATAAATTGGTACTATTATTGCATTA
>JAQFZZ010001681.1:0-10415 GCA_034696405.1 Isotoma caerulea
TCTTTGCTTCTATGAAGTAGCTATTACGAAATGATCCTAATCGGATTAATTGAGACTTCTAAATTATCTAAATTAATTAATCATATGTTTAAATTTCACAATGTCGAACACAACTTCACTGCGTAAAATTGCGAATTTGTGAAATCAGTAATTATTTCAAAGTTAACGTGATGAAATCAAATAACACGAAATGTAAACTTTTCTCATTTTCAGCAAATCTCGGTAATTGTTTGATTGATCCTTGTATTATTGTATTATAAATGAAATTGGAAATAGTTTACATTTTTGCATTGTTTGAAACTCAAGAAACCATACTATGACTGAAATTTCTATATCGAAATGTTTTCATGGACATTAATTTAAGCGCTTTGACTTTTGCCTTCTGCTTAAAAAGTATAAAAACCTGGATAAATCATAAATAGTAATAATAAAGGTTAAATAAAAATAAATTAGATTGGATAGTTTTCTAAGATTCTAAAATTTTGTAGGTTTGATTTTTGCTGGTTAAAAACTTTTTAATCGACGAATTGTATTTAAAAATGTTTTTTTAAATATTTGTGAAAGATTGTAAATAGAGCATATTATTATAGACATAGACATAGAGACTAGGGACAGGCAAAATATTAGTTTGCTAGTACAAATATGTCTATGAAATAAGCACAAAGTCAATTGAAGCGACTTAATTTGATGTGTCGCGTGTGCTGTATATTCTAGACATTTTTACGTCTTTTATTTGTACAAGTTAGTCAACTATTGATTTCATTTTCATTTTTCTCAATCACAATTCTGGCAACGGCATAGGCCATAACGCTGTGAAATGAAAGAATGAATTAAATATAAAATATTACGTGGTGACCTTCTAATTAATTTACTAATTAACCGATTGATCTTTTGACATTTATTAGGGAAAAGCCCGAGGAAGCAAAGTTGGCCTGTGGGTTCGGGGTGAGTCTCAGCAACGGTTTGGTCATGTGGGCAAATGGGCTGGAAGACGTGGAGGACTGGTAATCTTCGTCGGCATCGTCTCTCTTGCCATCTTATGTGTTGGCATTCAGAATGTGCGGTTGGACACCACCCTCGCTTCTTTATGGACACCAGGTACGTCTCAGCAAGTTTATGTCTCTCTTGGACATCTTTTATGTCCATTCTGCTCCAGAGGAATGAGCACCACCCTCCCCTTCTTGTTTCTACTCATTCTAGTAAACTTTCTTGGCTTTAGCTTTAACTTGTATTGGACTTAAATTATGACTCTACTTATCGCACTTTACGATATGCTCAGAAATACCAGTTTATTTTTATGATTTCTCCTCTCTCTCTAGATCCGTTTTCATGCCATGTGTGTGTTCGTTCAGTTTTGAGTATTGTACAAAAGCATTTTTATAGGTAGTCTACGTAGAGTACCATTGAATTTTTCAGTATTTTATATACGTATGTTATATTTTTTATTTGAATGTAAGGTTTCTTTTCAAAGGATGATAAAGTTGCGTGCATTGTATAAACGTTGCTTTTGATGGCCTTTTGTGTATTGAATTGCATGTTTGTGTGAGTTAATCCAAGCGTTAAACTTGTTAAAATTGTTAAGGTGGCGAGATTGAGACGTTGACCGGATGACAGAACTAGAGGCGTAGAGTTGGCATTTGGCATCCAAGAAGGGTTAAAGATTATTGGAGTTAAAATTTAAGTTTGTAACTGCAACCTTTAGAGTTCATTTTCGTGTTTAGTAATTAGTCGGTGCATTTCAGTTCTAAACTCTCTAATCATGATGAGTAAATTTTGTATAGGGATCGCAACAAAGTACTACATTCCATGAATTTTTAAAAGGTATGTAATGTGTAGGCTGACATACAATACAACGGATAAAACACTAACTTGTCTTGCTTGAATGCAAAACGCTTAAAATATTGAATATCATAGAAAAGGGCGAAGAAAAAAGTTGAACTTAAGGCAAGGCAGCTATTCAGAAGGTATGCATATAGTGCCTACAAGGGAGATGAAGAAGGGGACTGGTCTGACTGACTCTCGGTCGGTGGGACTTTTATAGCTGGCTTAATTTACTAGAGCCATTATTACAGAATGCGAGTTACGCCCTTTCAGGAGACCTGAAGATGGAGACGACTCAATTAGTCTGTTTTCATGTCAGTCGTCAGGTCTTCCTGATAATGTTTTTAGATACGGTACCTATTATTATTCTAACCTGTTGTTTCACTCTAGGCGATTGTATGGTGAGTATTGTAGCATGAGTTGAATGTTGTAGAATGTTTTATCATCATCAGTTGTTGGATTCTTTCATTTGGAAATGACTTTTAATTTTAATCAAATCACCTTTGATGATTTTGTTGTCACTGTCACCTTTTTTCTTTTTTCCAATTGTAATAAGTCTTACGAGACCTTTTCTCATGAGTTGATGTCTTTTGGTTTCTTGTGGGCTGCATGATTAGATTGTCTGTCTGCGTCCTGTTGATTGACATGTCAGGTGTCTCCACGCAGGCATGAGTTAGAGAAAATTGATTTTGCTTTTAGTCTTCTTTGGTGGCCTTTGTTAATGGTGTTGGATTTGAGGTGGCAATAATGAGATATTGAAAGGGAGACTGAAAATGTTGTCAAAGTTGACAATGACAGGTATATTAATAACAATGTACTTCTTACCTTGTAACAGATTCTGGAAGATTACTACACGAACTCAATTATGTGTCGAAAGTGTCTGGACTCACAACAGATACAAATGAGATGTTAATACAGACACCAAAGGTTGGAGCTCATCATTCTATGTTACATCCGAAAGCTTTACTCGAACATTTGCAGGTCCTTCAAAAAGCATTATTAGTAACAGTCGACCTGTATGATGTGTAAGTATTTTCTAATGAAAAAAATAAGACATTCTCTTGTATTTAAGTTTTGAAATGTTAAGCTTTAATTTAATCGAATGCGTTTTCATATTTCAGAACTTGGAGTTTAAAAGACTTATGCTATTCTGCCAACATACCAAGCTTTGATGTAGAGTTCATTGATAATATTTTCGAAAAAGTCTTCCCATGTGTGATAATCACTCCATTGGATTGTTTCTGGGAAGGTGCAAAACTGTTAGGACCAGACTTTCCTATAAAGATTCCAGGATTCAGTAGACGTCCGATGAAGTGGACTAATCTAAATCCTCTGGAATTGCTCCACCAAGCGAGATTAGTGGGAGGAGAAAATATGGCTGGCTTCCCATTTGAAGTATTAGAAGGGTTCATGAAAAGGGCTGGAATCGGAACTGGATATCAAGAGAAGCCATGTTTGGATCCTATGGATCCCGAATGTCCTGTGACAGCTCCTAATAAGGGTTCTCCAATACCACCTGATGTTGCTTCCATCTTAGGCCAAGGATGCTTTGGCTTCGCTCCCCGTTTTATGCACTGGGCTCCTGATTTAATCATCGGTGGGGCTCTACATAATAAGTCTGGTCATGTTGTCAAGTAAGTCTAGTCACATTTTAAAAATCCATCTTTTCTAATCTTCTCATAAAGGATTGATGAAATTAATTAGATAGTCTTAGTAATAATAAACGTTCCCAACTTGAGAGGTCTCATGGAATTAATGAGTAGATTCGAATGTAAGAAAAACCTGTCAGATTTAAAGCAAAATACCAATAAACATTCCTCGAGGCAGGGTAGGTGATCGGGCATGTTTGTTGCTCTTTGTCGGAAGAGAGTATTCAGGGCATAGTTTCTTGATGACATAATAAATACTTGTTTAGAGACTTGGTTATTGCCTAGCTCTGAAAATAAATGGACCTTGAATGATCATCAAATTTTTGCACGCACATAAGGAATTCAAGTTTATAGGATTTTTAAGTCAGTGCTCCTGCTGCGGTGGGATTTCTATTGAATATTCATAACCATGAGTTTAGCATGATTCATTTAATTAAGTGGTTTCATCTTGGTTGAGTTGTGTGGTTTTTGTTAATTATCACAAGTGGCTAATCGTGGAATACTCAGTGGGATAATTTTTACATTTTAACAGGGCGGGTGGTCTGATGTCAACAGTTCAACTTATGTCCTCCTCAGAGTTGTATGAGTTTTTTCGTGAAACTTGGCGTTTGCATCATGTCGAGTGGACAGAATCTAAGGCCGACAGTGTACTGACAGCTTGGCAAACTCGATTTGCCTCTGAGGTTTCCCACCTAACTATGGATGAAGACCGCAGTCAACAATTTAATTTTTACTCTTTTACCCCCGCTGGTCTTGATTCTGTTGTGGAAAGTGCTTCCCAATTTTCATGGTCATGGGGAATTGCTCGTGTTGTTGGTAATTAAATCTACAAGTAGATATTACGATGACAATCGCTAAAAATCTACAATGTATTAATTTGCATGTCTTCTGGTTTATTTCAGGCGTGATTTGCACGGCTGCTGTTGTTGGAACCGTTTTTGGAGGTGTTGGTGGTGATCAAAAAATAGCTGTTACATGGAAGGTTCGCCTTGGCTTAGTTTTTGGAGGAGCACTTGTTGCTCTTCTTGGAACAGCTGCTGGAAGTGGGATTGCAGGTTTCTTAAAAATCCCATTCAACGTTGCTTCGGGTAAGTGTAACTTTATAATAACTCAAAAAGAAAGATAGATCCAGTTTTATTGACATTGGTGGAACCAACGAGGTAAACTCGTGCTGCCAACATTTGTTTAGCTCTTGTTTACAAGTTCATCACTTTGTAAATATTGTCTCAGATACGAACTACTTACCAACCTAGCTTGTTTACTTAAAAACTTGTTATGCAACCACTAATCTACACTTTATTTATTCGGATGTGTAATATTATCTAAGACTCTTAATACTAATTTGTATTAATTATTTTTATTTGTAGTTCAAGTTCTGCCTTACCTGACCATGTCGATGGTGTCACAAGTTTTCTACATTCTTCTATACTCTCAAATAAATACCTCATGCGATGCTAAATCAACTTTGAAGAAACATGGATGGTCATTAATGCTTGGGGTTGTAACTGCTGCAGTTTTTATTGCAGCGGGGGCATTATTTCCCATTCCGGCTGTTCGATCATTAGCACTTCAGGTACAAAGAATTACCGATTTTTTGAACTCTTTATGTGATTTATGCTCATTTGTGAATTTTATATTAATGATTCATCATTTGGAATTTCAGGGGGCAATTTTCGTCACCGTAAGCTCTTTTGCCTTACTTCTGTTGTATCCTGCATTGTGTCAGATGGTTCTTAAGAAGCGAAAAGTTGTTAGTGGAAGTGGGAATGTGAATGAAGGAGTTGGTATGAAGATAATGAACAATACAGGATCTTCCAGTGGCACCGGGGCATCTGTTCCATTTCTTCAGTCTGACTCAAAAGAAAATAAACCAAATAAAAAGAAAGAAAGTCTCCATGTGAAAAACAATAATGTTACCTTAAACAATGCAAAGAATTGTGGTGGAAGGGGAAGCAATAACGTAGCAATTACCATCGATGCAAAAGAACAAGACGATATCAGTAAACCTGATCTTGAATCAGGTGCATATGAGAATAGTGACTGTTTTGCTTCAAAGAACTGGGTGGAGTTCTACCTCTCCATGTTAAATTTGAAGTGGTTCACGGTGAGTTTATTGATTTGATATTTTTGGTATTTGTTTGGTTTCATGGTTTATTTAAAATTTTAGAATAGAATGAGTACTTTTATGGCTGAATTTACCAAGGGGTTGTTAGGGTTAGGGTAATAAAGTCGGCGAATTTGCCTCTTCATTTTAATCCCAAAAGCCATAAAGTGCATTTCAAACAGAATGAAACCATGACCTGTGGTAGTTGACCCTGGCTTATTGTCCAACAATAAAATGTTTTGTGATGTTTTTTTTGAAGGATGGTAGACTATTTCTTCCCCCACAGATAAATAAAAAATAGATTGTAGTTTGTAGTATGTCATAAAATGTAACGGGTAATCGATTACATTGGTTGTTGTGTGTAAACTTTTATAACCTTTGGCATGTGCTGGTCATTAAGTAATGAAAATTTGGGTCATCTCTTCAGGGTATTGTGCTGTTGGCGTACCTTATAATCGTTGTAGCAGCTGCAGTCGGAATATCAAGATTGCGACTTGGACTTCCTATTACAGATGTGGTACCTTCGCATTCTGCAGAGTGGGAATTCCTGACAGCTCAAGGAAAGCTATTTCCTGTTTATCATATGAAAGCTGTCACAAAAGCAAATTTTGACTACCCAAGCAAACAAAAGTAAGTGCAGATTTATGCAAATGAGATGTACAGATGAGAATATTTGAACTTCAACTTAAACTTCCACTAAGATAGCTTGGACTAAATGTAATGCTCTTAAAACTTGCAGATTACTGCACAAGTTCCACGAGACGATGAGCGGACTTCCATGGGTGATTCGCGATGACAATGGAGGAGTTACTCCCATGTGGTTATCTGTATTTCGTTCTTGGCTGTTAAGATTACAAGATGTTTTTGACAAAGAGTGGAGGATGGGATTGCTAGACAAAGATGGATGGAAAGATGATGCAAGTGTAGATGCAATACTAGCGTGGAAACTAGCTGTACAGACAGGTCATATTGAACATCCAGTGGATATTACTCAAGTAAGAAGTAAAACTGAAACAAGAAAAATGTTTAATAATAATGGCTAAACTTATAGATTTACTTTTTGTTTAGTTACCGAATAACAGACTGGTAAACATCGATGGAGAAATAAACTCAAGAGCATTTTACGTGTATTTGACCGCATGGGCTTGGAATGATCCTTTGGCTTATGGTTCGACTGCAGCTAACTTAAAACCTGAGCCAAGAAACTGGGTTCATAGCCCAGATGACAAAGATTTAAAGATTCCAAAATCTGCTCCAATTAAATATGCTGAAATAACGTATTTACTTCGGACTTCACAAGATGACGAAGATTCTTCTGACCAAAATCAAGGTGCGTATTTGATATTACAAATTACATTGGAAAGTTTCTTTAACTTGAAGCATACTTGATAATAGTTTTATATTTTTATAATTCAGAATCTCAAATTCTCGCGTTTGTGAGAGAAATAAGAAAGATTTGTGAAACTTTTGAAGCAAGAGGATTGCCAGTCTTCCCATGGGGTATCCCATTTAGATTCTATGAACAGTATTTAAATCTTCCCATGAACTCAGGGATAGTGCTGGGACTTGCGGCAGGAATGACCTCCGTCATATTATTTTTTTCTTTGGGCTTTTCTGTACGTCCTGTAGCAGTCGTAGCTATTATTTCGTTAGTCACTATGTCACAAATAGCTGGTACCATTGGTTGGCTTGGAGTGGGACTCAACGCTCTTCCTGTAGAAATCTCTCTCTTGGGAGTTAGTCTTATCGTATTTACATCAATACAAATTGTTGTGGTAAGATAATACATACACTTTAAAACAATTTTATTTTAAATTAATTTGTGTGATTACAATTGTAAATAATCAATGTTTATATTACCTACAGGCATTTTGCTGCATCCCAGGACCAGTTACTGTCCGATACTCCGTAGCTTTTAATTTAGTTGGACCACCGTGTGTTCAAAGTCTCGTATTAATAATCCTAACAGCTTTAATACTGTACTCCCCCCATTTTACATTTATATTTACCCATTTCACCCTCCTAGTAGCGTTATCCGCCGTGTTCTCCTTAACCAATTTCCTTCTACTTTTACCTGTACTACTGTCGATTATCAAGCCGTTAAGTTGGCTGGTAGGATTTTCATCGGAAGATCCAGCACTATTGTTACCTCTTACTCCTTCTCCTGTACTTAAAAGAGGAAGCTCGAAATCAGGAGGAAGGTATGGTGGAGGAAATAGTCGTAGCGGTGGAAGAAGTAATTCCTCATCCCGTGGTAATTATCCACCATATAATTTCCGTGGCTCTAATTCAAAGGGCTATTACTCGTCGTCTGGACGTGGAGGAGCTGCCAGTCGCGCCCCTAGTGAAAATAGTCTATCTACAATTACTGAGGAACCAAGTTCTTGTGCTAGAAGGTAGTTTGACGATTCTTAGATTAACATTGTTTTCACATGACAAAATAAATTATTTACCTAACAAAATTTTAATTTTTTAATTTATAGAAGCACCGAAGTAGTTGTACAGCCACAAGTTGTAGTGGAAACATTCGATAGGGATTCGAATTCTACTACTACTAAAGTATCCGCTAAGTTAAAAGTCGAAGTGCACTCATCAATGCATCATAATGCTCATTCTAGTGTAAATACGTCAACAAATATGTAAGTGAATATTATATTATTAAGATGAATTTGGTTAAGCGTTTGTTCGATACTTATGAAAAAAATTTAAAGTTCTCACAATTATACTGTATTTGTTAACAGGAGCGAAAATTCAGGTACTTCAGCGTCAACAAGTAGCTCAGGGAGTTTTACCTCATCATCAGCCTCTTCGTCGACATCATCCTATAATGAACGAGCGTCAGCTGATGACTGAAGCGTTTGGAAGTGTTTTAGTGATATACAAATCATCGAATATTTACTCAAACTCTAGTGACTTACAAATGGTTGAGGCATCATTTGTATGTATGCTTCGCCATAAGCCTTATACTCTCGGACCAAAGTATGATGTAATTTTTAACGCAAATGTTTGTAATGTTACTTGTAATTTTTTAGTATTTAGTTTCTTTTACTGCCTTTATTGTAAAAATTGTACAAAACTTATGCCATCATTACTCAAACTAGATAGTTTTATTATATAATTTATATTATGACAGACCTTTTATCACTGACGTTTATTTTTAATTAATTAATTGTTTGAATTACCAGGACGTATTATTTTTAATAGAAACAAGTTTTAATGCATTAATGTTACCCTCACCGCCGCACCCCCACCAAGTTAAAGTTGTTTCTACCATTGCAATTAGTAATTATTACATAACCTGAAAGATCAATAATCAATTTTTAGATGGATGAATTATGGCGTTCTATTTAATTTTTTAGCGACAAAAATTGCCATTATTTACTCACAAAAAGTATTAGGAAATCTAGTTTCAAAAATTAATTTTTAAAGTAAGAGAATGTCTATTGAATTTGTTATATAATATTTATATTCTCTTTTACACTTGCCCATTAACTTGCGTGGTGTGATTAAATCCCGTGACTTTTTAAGGCAGCTAGCTACCTCATGTCAATTTCAAAGGCTATTTATACGCAGCGAACAATATAATTTTCAATAAAGGAAATTATTATAAAAATGAAAGTTTTGTCGTTTTTTATCTACGTTATGCTCATATAACCAATTGTCCTGTATATTGAAATACTATGTATTCTAAACGGTTCTGTAATTCCAGTCTAAAGCACTCCTAATGCGCTAATATCAATAGTAGACTTATGTTTGGGGATAATCTACAAGTTAGTTTTTAAATTGAAAATGTAGCTCAAAATTTGATAAAATTTATATTATAGTTCTATGTATTATATTATATATTATATGGTATCTTGGTACTATTGCTGTAAGAAGACATGACTATTACGCGAAAATCATAATATTCCTCTTAATTTCTCATAAAAATGAAAAGTATATTTATTAGTCTTCAGCGAAAGATTATACAGACAATTTAGAAACAAATAGAGGTAATAGGACTTCCACACATTTCGATTTAGTACATGATAATGATATCATTTAAATTCTGGAGAATCGTTTTTATAATATTAATATTGTTGCTGTTGTTGTTGTTGTGCACGAAAAAGTTGCTCAGGGTTGATTGTGAAGGTCATGGGGCCACGACCACCATTTTCGGTCATTGAGGGGGTTGGAGCATTTACCCTCAAGGTGACAGGTTGCATTGGCTGGATCAAGGAAGCTGGATTGGTTCCAATAGGTGCAATCTGACAAGGAATGCTCACAGGAGGAACTAGTCCTTCACCTGAAACAATTACAGAAAAAGGAAGTTCATAGATCTGCCAGTTAATGGAAAATAATAACATTTTTAAAACGATAAAGAATTAAAAGTTTACCTCCAGGAACGCTAACGAAAGCTTTAGGTTGCTGCTGCTGGTACTGCACCGATTGACCTTTTCCTGGGTTGCGGTAGGAAGGTTGAGGGATCTCATTAAATGGAGCATTTATTGAGGTGTTGAAGTTGAAGTTGTTGTAGTATCCATCTGCAGAATTCACACATTGATCATTGTAAGTTACAATTTTAAAGTTTGGAAAAACGTCTAAATTTTTACGTACCATTTCCTCCTCCAAGATTGGCACCGTTTCCGGCCTGAGTGTCTGACCAGAGGAGACAATCTCGGACGCATTCCCTACGTCCTTGAGAATTACGGGGTGACCCGATTCCGGGAGATGATGCACTCACCCCAACCCCATAGGAACTTCCGAGCATGTAAGGTTCATAAATTCGATTGCAAGAGTTCTGCTGGGGACCACGAGAGTTCATAATGATAAGTGTGACTTGATTGACCTTAGCAAAAAAA